>CM074492.1:28513862-28560855 GCA_037389245.1 Oryzias sinensis
CATATCAAAGCACAAGAGCAAATAAAAATGAACCTTTTCTGTTCCTTTAACAGTCTGGAAGACAAAGGAAGAAAGCTGTCATGATGCCCCGTGTTGTCCTCACTCCTCTAAAAGTAAATGGAGAACATGTCTCATCAGGTGAGCACACACACATGCACGCGTGAACACACACACACACACACACACACACACAAATACAAATACTTGGTAGTCACTAGCTCTGCTACATGTCCCACTTCAAAAGATTGTGAAATTGTTTATATATATTGTTACAAGGTCTTTTTATTATTCTAAATAAAAAAAATAATCCTAATTTCGTTTATATCTTCATTTTATCTACCGGGTTATAGGGCGCAATTTCAGTTATGTGTGATTTTTCTGTGTTTAACACATACAAAAGGCGCTCTGGGTTTTAAGGTGCGGGGACTTTAAAATACCGGTAAAAATGCGTGCTAGAGTGTGTTTTACAAAGGCAGCAATAGCAAAACTGAGTTTGTTGTGATTAATTTTTTAGTTTCTCAGTCATCAATCAGCATCCAAAAATCCATCAAAGTCTCATCTTCTATATCTGAAATGAACAGCTGGGCTAAATTCCTATCAAACATGCCAGGTTAGGTTCTCTTTCCAGAGTCTGTCTCATTGCCGTGGAGCTCCTCATTAATCATGCCGGCTTTTCTGCACTTTGACAGCAGTGCAAGCAGACACGTCCGCCCAAGCTTCTACAATCCATTCACAAAGTGTGGCGTAACTCCGCGGCGCTGCCTCCCAGTCTTAGTAAAACTGTGTCCGCCATTCGACAGTGTGACTCACCGTGAGGTCAAAAGTGAGCAGCACCTCGTCCATGTTGGTGATGTGGCTGGGCTGGAGGTCTCTACGGCAATCTTTTGACTGCAGTAGGAGCAGCTTTTCGTTGTAATCCACTTGAACTTTCTGCGCCACCAAAGTCCTTTCCCCGAATGGAAAGATGGGACCGTTTCATTAAAAAAAATCACCAAGACGGACCTCCTTTTCATTTCCACTGCTATTGTTACAGCCTGCAGTGGAAGGGCGGCTGCAGGCAACTGTTCTCTGATCGTTACTCCGTCTTCCAACTCGGGCCACCCCGCCTTATTTTCACGAAAACTCAGCTGCGTCTTCATGACTGTCGGAGTTTGTTTTCCAGCTTCCTCCACTTGTGAACCATGGATTCATTCATCTTGAATTCTCTTGCAGCTGCTCTATTCCCATGTAGCTTGCAGTTTAAACTGCTTCATAAGTGTATCTCTGTGCATTTTCAGGGTTGCCAAAATGATGTTGTTCTGCATAAAAATGATGTTGTTCTGCATAATCCACATACCTGCACTTTTGGTGTGGGGGGTGTCTTCATTCACGTCCTCACTTCCCTCCTTACCGTTCTCGTGCTGTCCTCTTATACGTCCTCTTTACCAAAGTCATGCAACAACACATTAGGGCCACACCACAGGGCGCCTCGTACATTTTGGAGAAAATATATGACCTTTAAGTGCGCCTCATGGTGGTGAAAATACTGTAATTTTGGGCTACCCTGACTAATTTGCTTTAGTGTTTCTGGTGGGACTAGGTTTGAGTCCAACCAAAGACACATTTATAGTAAATGTTACTTTAAAAGCAGAACGATGATCAGATAAAGACCTGAAAATGTTTTTTGGTGAGATGGAGTACCACTGACTCCTAACCAGAAACTAGCTCTGCCGCCATTGCGTTGGTTTTTTCTGGTTAAGTGTGTTTTATACGTGATGTAAGCTGGGTTTTATGTTTTGGCGCGAGCTACAGTTCCAATGGCAGAAGTGTAGATATCCGTATTATTGTCTCTCACGTCTGAAGTGACGTTTGTTTGCTGCTGTGGTAGGACCCATAAAAAGGAATCGAGGAGGGGTGGATGTGGACTTTGAAACACCCGGCTCCATCCTTGTGAACACCAACATCAGGGCTCTGATCAACGTGAGGACGTTCTCTGCCTTCCCGGCACACTCCCAGCAGCAGCTGCTTCAGCTTCTGCCCGAAGTTGATCGACAGGTGGGTAGAACCGACTATTGGTGCAGCTGCAGGCTGAGTGACCCGGGTTTAAATCGGAACCGTCTCTTCACTGTTCCTGCAGGTCGGGCCTGATGGCACAGCCAGACTGAGTAGTTCAGCTCTAAATAATGAATTCTTCACTCATGCTTCTCAAAGCTGGAAAGAGAGATTGGCTGAAGGTAAGTTGATGCTTGTTTTGAATAAATAGGAGCTCCTAATGTCGGCAAGTTATATTTACACCAAAAAGAAAACCTTGAAGCCAGAAAACTTTCTGATTGATGTGGGGTCAAAATCATTTCTCATTTAGTTAAATTCAACTGGGTTTGATTTTTAATGCCTTTATTCAGATGGTGCCCCGTCTGTCTGGTTGTTTTAGTAAACCCTCCAAAATAAAATGATGGAGCAAAAGGTTTTTTTCTGGACTTATAATTTCAAGCTTCTGAACATAAAATGTATTTGCAGTATCTCAAAGTGAAAATGTGCTTCTATCATTGCGCGATGCACAAACCGGTAATGTGTGGGAGAGCCAGTATAGAGGAAATAAGGTGACCAAACCATTAAACAGAAAATGGTTAATGGCTGTTGTGTGCATGAACTCTTCATCTTATTGATTTGATGCACTTTAGTGAGGACTTTAGTGTGTGACTGCTTCATACTGTTCTGGACTGTTCTTAAAACTTTAATTTGAATATTTCCCATTCTCAAAGGCCCACTAAATCAGAGTGCTTTGCTTGTAGTAGTGGGAGACTTTAAAATAACTAGCAATCAAAAATATTTCAATAACCTTTCAAAGATCAAGTATTTTAATCATTTCTAAACTACATCATGTTGTATATGTCTATATTGTTCATTTATGTTGCCATTTCTAATTTATATGTAGGGGTATGGAGGATTAATTTGAAGTGGTATTTATGCCACAACATTGCATAAACACCAAACAAAGTAGCAAATGAAAATATTAAATATTTGCTCTCAAAAATATTTTTTGGTTAGCAACAAAAGTGTTTTCACATGCGTTTGTGTCACACTTTCACCCTATTTTTGATTTTGCAGTCAGAAGTTTGAGTTTAGCGTTACATATCTGCCATCAAACAGCTGCTGATTGGTCCAGATTCTAACCAATCAAATATGAGGCAGACACAGACTTTGGACTTTGGTTCGGTTCTGCAGTCTTCAACCATTCTGGCCCGTGTCTCTATAGGTAAAACCCAGAAGGAGCGGCAAAGCCACAAAAATAAAACCGGCTTTTGTATTTATTTCTTTTCGTGTAGCGACCTGCGTGGTTAAAATGTCCACAGCAGAAAAAAAAACGTTTGAGCTCCGACTCCGTCCAGCCAGACGTGGCATTTTGTTACATTTAAGATTGGTATCTGAACTATGGTTTTATTTTCTATTGAATAAATGCTGATATATGAAAATAAAGTAACATTTTTTTTCATGAGTATTTTTTTTTTTTACTTTGGAAAAACACACACAAGTTCTCAAAAATATGATGCTCTGAAAATGATCACAAGTTAAAAATGCTTCTTCTTTTTAAATATTTTTATTGTCTTTTAAACATAGTTTCTAACAAACACAAACATTGCTCTGCACAACATTGGTCCAGAATTATGTACATTATTGCAAAAGTCTATTCCAAATTAAAGTTCCTATTCATGCCTATGCAAATAAAAATAAATAAAACAAGTAGCAATAACAAAAATAAAGTTGGTCCACAATCACGTTGTTTAGAATTGAATCAGTAGTGAGACCGGTAAAAGGGGAGGTAGGGGGTCCACGTTTTCATGAAACCACTTTCAGTTGAGTGGAGCAGACAGGTCAAGTACTCCAGAGGAAAGAGTTCAATGACAAGTCTATGCCAGTTTGCTTTGGATGGAGGTTTGTCACTGATCAAGACAGAAAAATATTTGTACGTGCATCATATGTTAGGATGTCATACAATCTGCCAGAAGTAGAGATGACCTCATCGTCCCTATAACCCAGAAGCAGAGGGACCAGATTCAGGGCCAGGGCTGTCCCAGATATGTTTTCCATGTCCTCCAAAATCTCCAATATGACAAGATTTTAGGGCAGAACCAAATACAGTGAGATATGTTTCCAGTGCTGATTTACATTTTAAACACATAGGTGATATTTGAGGGCTTCTGACGTCTTCTGTTTGGAGAAATTAACAGTCTGTGAATAATTTTATATTGTAAAAGCCTGGCATGATTACAAACAGATATTCGTTTTGTCTGGTTCCAAATACCAATCCACGTATCCTCATCAATAATCACACCCAGGTCAGTCTGCCATTTCTCTGCTGCTTCTAGTACAGTCAATGAATTGGTCTGATTCAGAACATTATAAAAGCAGGTGATTATTTTTTTTTACCAGGATGGTTGAGCAGTAGCTTCTCTAGTTGTGAAATTGCGTTTTGATCCTGGACTTGTAGGTATCTAAAGAAGTGACTGTTAGGGAGGTTATATTTGACACGGAGCTAAAAATGCTTCTGTTAAAAGCATTGAGTCTGCTTTACTTCTCATTGGGGTTAATCTATTCCAAAACACTTGCGCAGCATAAAATAATGTGTGCTTTAAATCTTTTTTTGTTTTGTGTTAACAAACAGACCTTAAAGCAAATCGGCGATTTGATTGCATAGAATCTATACCAAGCAGCTGTTTGATGGCAGATATGTCACGCTGAACTGAAACTTATGATTGCAAAATCAAAGATGGGGGGGAAACCGTGATGTGAAAACATTTGTGTTGCAAACCCAAAAAAAGGTTTTGAAAGCAAATATTTAACATTTTCTTTTGCTACTTTGAAAGTTTTGTTTGCAGTGTTTGGGTGTAAATATCACTTCATAGAATAATTATAAAAGCTCGATACTCTTCGAAAACGTGCAATAAGAAATATAAACACAAGTAGGTTTGTGCGAACATGCAGCTCATACACAAAGCCAGTTGAAACATCCACACAGGGAGGGGTTCTTATTATCAGAGGGTAACTTTTAATGGCAGCAAAACAAAGAGACAGATGTTTGTATCAGTCAGTAGGGTCAGACTCTGGAATGGCTTTAAATGTAAATATAGGAAAAGTGTCTTCTAGAGATATGGGAAGGAAGGAATGATTCAAGTATAAAGACTATTTGTTGTAGTATATAGTTTTGATATGGATTATTATTAGTTATTGTTATGAATGAATAACAGACATTGGAAGAAAGCGGTGATATCAAATTGATTAAATTCATATATAATCAAGCCGCCAGCTACAATATTGCATATTGCCATAATTAATGAATGTGTAAGGTGTGAGAATAGTTTTCTCTTCTGCCCTCTCCATCTTCAAGTGTTGTTAAAAAAATTGTTTTTAAGAAGTAATTATTTCTACATGATACTGGATGAGTTTAGGAGCAAACAGATGAAACGTAGCTTAAATGTGTCATCTGTCAGAGAAGGGGCTTTATTCTCCAAGTCAACTTTATTATCACCTTTTTATGAAGGGGTGAGAAGAACCTACCTTATATTAAAAAATGCATGAGATAACAATCCTGTCAAGAAAACGATGTAAAATCCTCATATTATCCTCATAAATAAAATGTCACAACTTTTTTTTTTAATTTTCTTTCATGGTTTTTAGTAAGTAAAATGATGGAGTGAAATGTTTCACTTCAGATATGTTCTTAGCTTTAATTACGCTATTGAGCTGGAAAATGAAGAATTTGCTTTAGATGATGTTAACCGAGCTAAAACTGAGCAGCACAACGGCAGAGGAACAGCTCTGATAAAATCCCACTCCACTGTCTTTTCATTTTTTAGGTGAATTTACTCACGAGATGCAAGTCCGTTTAAGGCAGGAAATGGAGAAAGAAAAGAAGGTCGAGGCTTGGAAGGAGAAGTTTTTTGAAGAGTACCATGGACAAAAGTAAGCACCAAGTGATCCTTCTAAAACAAAGGAATTTACACTCAGGTTTAACCATCATTGGCGTTTAAACGCAGTATGTCTGTTGCTATCACTATGTAGGGTAAGGGAAATATTTGAATCCCAATGATTGTTTTGAACCTACTAAGATGGCAGCATGAAACTGGTGCTGAAGCCATGAATTTTAAACAAAGGAGATGCCACAGTGTTACTGATGCCACAGTGTGGTTTCTGAAAAGTCCAGTTGCCAAGAGGACAAGCAACTGTGGTTTTGCACACCTTTACAGAAATGAACATCACTGCGAATATTAGTTCCTGTCTGTCAGTGGTGGTTTTGTTATAGCCGTAGGGTCATTTTGAATAAAAAGTCTTCTAAGTTCTTTCAACTACCAACACTCAACCAGCAGATTCTGAATTGGAGAAGAGCACATTTGTGCTGATATGCAACAGTTACCAGTATTGAATCTTTACTCAATTATTCTAGTCCCATCTTCTTTCAACTATAATTCATAGTTTCTTTAAAAATGCGTTTTCTTTTCTTTTAAAAGGTAATTGCTCGGCTGCTCAGTCTAACTGTTTGGTTTTCTGCAGGTCTGGCCTAACTCCAGAGGAATCACTGAAGCTCACTGTGAGTGAAGCTAATGAAGTAACTGGTTCCGTACTGGAGAGCGACGTTTCCTTGGTGGCAACTGGTCCTTCTAAGAGACGCAGTGTGGGCAGAAGGAGGAGGGATGGCAGGATGAGGAGACGAACACGCGTTGACCTTCGTCGCAGAGCTCGCCGGACGCTCTGCAAGGTCTCTCCAGCTTTACAGTCTACAGAGGCCGCTGAGTCCAGTGCTGGACTGGACATTGCAGCAGTATCCATTGACTCGTCTGAGGGCAATAACACAGTGGTTCAAGCAGAGGTGGTGCTCCAGGCTGACTGTGCAGTTGAGCTCCCCACTGAGGATGCCTCTGAAGAGCAGAAGCCCTTCACACCAGAAGCAGTTGTTGTGGCTGCTCCAACTCCTGCTCCGAGTCGCAGCTCCAGTCCAACCTCTACCAGTGCGAACGAGGAACCTGAAGTTGCAGCTTTCCTTCTACCCAAAGAAATCCCACCAGTATTGGCCTCCACCAGCTCTCCTTCGTCCTCATCCTCCTCCTCGTCTGCTTCATCTCCTGCGTCTTCAACCTCATCACCTGACAGACAAGGAGCTTTTGCATCGGGTCTGGACTCGTCTTCATCTTCCTCCTCATCGTCCTCCAGTGCAACACTTCCGGCTGATCCCTTGGATGATACAGCCTCTGTGGTCACTTCCATCACTGGTGGCACCGCAACCAGCAGCCGTGAGAGCAGTCCGTCAGCCAGCCCGGCCACCGCTGACGTGCTCGGCACTGAGCAGAAGAGGCGACAAAATGAGCCTGAAGCTCTCCCCAGCTTTCCAGAGAAAAGACCACGACTTGACAGCCGTCAGTCCTTTCGTACCACAATTGACGGTGTCTGTTCAGAAAAGCCGCAGCCAACAACCGAAGAACCGAAGGTGCCCCCCATTCGGGTAAGAATGTGTAACTACGAATCTGAAGACTCTCCCCCACTTCATCGGCCCCACTCCAGAAAAACAAGCTTCTTTAAATTTGACTACTATGTTGGGCTTATTATTCAAAAATTATTATATAGTAACAGTTTCTACTCTGCCTGAAGCAATATAATCACATTAAATATGAGTTCATATCAAAAGTAGCAGGTAATTGGTTGTATTACTTCTCTTTTACATCCCATCTTCTCCATGAGGCGAATAGCTATTGGAGTAACATGGAAACCTATCTGAGGGTCAAGAGAATCAGTCTGGACTTTATAAATCCTTAAACCCATCTTACTGCGATAAGTGAGAGCATCTAGAGCTCACCGTAATAGCTTTTTATTATTGTTCACCATTACTCACACCCCGAAATTCAAAAGTTTCATGTGGTTCTAATGTGCTGTTTCTAGGCAGGACTCAATTAAGTAATTTGGTACTGTTGTTTTTTTTTTACTTTAATACCAGGATCTGAAATGATTTTTTTTTTTTAACTTTTAAACTGTAAACTTTGGCAAACTGATACCAACCAGCAGCAACTTTAAACTGATTACTCGTTAGTGTAATATTGTAATTGTAATATTGTTTCTATGTTCTAGCAAAAACCCATGCAGATGCAAAAAAAAAAACCCCTAAAAAAGTATTTATTGTATCTATTACATCGGATTATATGGCAAGACATCAATAAATGATCTATTTTCAAACTTTATTGACTGTTCACAGTAACTGTAATACTTGTTCGTATCGTGCTACATGTTAGAAGCCTTAGCCACGTTAGTGTGCTTACAGTAACTAACTCCTAACTTTGTTTGCAACACGTAAGAGACAGACTGATGCTGCTAAAACAAATGTTACTGTGACTACACTAACTCCCAACCTCGACAGTCTCACGTAAAAATGCCACTACGTGTTAGCTATGTTAGCATATTCACAATAACACCCAATCTTGTTTTTAGCTTGTTTAAAACAACAGACTTACATTTTGATAGAGCACAATGTACATCTCAAAATCGCTTCCTCAGTAAACACAACTAGAATGAATCCACATGTTGAAGTTCAATAGCACGAATAGCTAATAAACTGTGAAGTAAGAAAGCCCTTTTCCAAATAAAAACAACTCAAAGAAAATAAAATCAGGTAAACAATCTACCATAGTAAAAGTCAACAATGGCTATCTGCAACTTTTATCGTTCATTATTTTTTGCATTACAGACATATTACATTAAAATGGACGTGTTTTCATAGGCCATTGAAAATAATGAGCTTGGTGTACTGTTGTTGCTGTTTGTGCTTTTGCAGCAGCGATGTGTGTATGTGCTATATGATGCACGTTGTAGGTAACGTTCTGTTAACAGGATAGTAAAATACTGCATCTGATGGGCGTGGAGTCTGCCAACATCTTTGAGGTTTACTCAAGTGAAGGCCTCTGCAGATCTTTGACATGGAGCACTTGACAGAAGATGTCGTCTACATCCAGCCTTTTTCACACCACTGACCGGTTTAATACCAGACAATATTTCCAAAGTTTGCGTTTGATATTTTTTAGCTTCCGGTCACTAAGAACCATATTTTTTCAATTAAATTTCTGCTACAAGTAATTTAGTTTAAAAAAAATCTATAGAATATTAGTACAGATGACGAAGATTCAGTGAAACAAAGTTGTTGGCAAAGTTGGCAATGGTGATAGTAGTTGCCATAGATATGACTCAGAGCAACTCAAACCAATCACTGTCAACTGGATTCAACATGGCGGCACCCGTATCAGGAAGCAACGGTACTTCCTAATTGATAACCTGAGAAGGGAGAGTTTGAGCTGTGTATTGTTTTTAAAGTCAATGGTCTCAGTCAAAAAGATTTATCATGTTTTGGTTTTACAGAAATTATTGTGAATATTTTTATCACAGAAGAACATTTTCTGTGCCTAAGTTTCTTAAAAGATGCCTAATTCAGCCTTGCTTTAGGGAAATTCACAAATGTCTGTTTTACAAGTTTTCACAAATCAGCAACTTCATTCTTTGTCAAATTCCTGCGTCTGGCTAAAACTTAAATTTTGTGACGTCACGTCAAAGTGGAATGGTAACAACCGGATGCTAACTTTCCCCGCGACACCACCGCCCTAAAACTGGTATTTTCTAAATATAATAATAGACGTGAATCCACTCTGTCTGCATCTTTATTATCTGCATGCGTTAAACATTTGAGAATCAGTCACCGCATATTAAGACGAGCAGCTTCTGGTACGTGAGAACAACTGAATCCATATTATGAGGAAAACTCCTGGTTTTGTCTGTGAACAGCAGCTTCATGTTTCTTTGAAGTCAGAAGTGAAGACTTTTCTTCAGTTTCCTCACTGATTCTATTCCTTCTAAAGAAACTTTCCAAATACGTTTTGTTGTTTGGCTACCAACTTAGTTCGAAAGCTGCTTAAAGTCACATGATGTGTCAAGACTGACAGATGTGGTGATCAGAACCCAGTAGTTTTCCAAAATAAAACCTCCGTCAGTATCAGAAAATAAACAAAACAAAAATAATCAAAGTTAGCCTTTGTATTATAATTTATTTCTGTCTTTGGCCCTGTACCAAGTGGCCCACGGACTGGTACCAACCCACAGCTGGGGGGTTTGGGAACACTGCTCTACATGTCTCACAAGATACTTCTTTGAAAGATTTTTTTACAATCCAACCTAACAAAATAAAAAAACACCACAATTTATAAGACAAACTGGCACAGTTTTCATAAAATGCTATAAAAAAATAGGGTTGGAAAACTATTTTTTCCCCCACTTTTGCTCCAATCACTTGTCTGGGACAATCCAGTTAATAAGTTTATGAAAATACTGCATCTTATGGACCACCAATCCAGTAATATATATCAATGTGCACTACACAACTCTTGCACATATTGATGGCCATCTTCTGTCCTTTTATCTCCTAGATTCAACTATCCAGAATCAAACCTCCATGGGTCAAAGGGCACCCCACTTACCAGATCTGCCCACGGATTGTGCCCTCCGGAGAGGGCTCACGCCGGTCTGGAACTGGGGGAGCACGAACTCTGGCAGACATCAAAGCCCGAGCCCAGCAAGCCCGAGCCCAGAGGGAGGCCGCTGCTGCTGTTGCGGCCTCTGGCGAAAGGACAGGGACGACCAGTGTCGGGCTGCGGCCTGCTCTTGGGCTATCGGATAGCAACAGTGAACGACGAAGAAGAGAGCACCCAGGACCAACCGAGCCTGGAGGAGGGGGGCAGGAAGGAGCCGGAGATGAGAAGAAGGCGGCCAGTGAAATGGAGGAGCAGGAATCGTCTTCAGACGCTAATTCGTCTGGAACACAATTACAGCTTCAATATGTAGAAGCTCACTGTTCCCCTTCATTATCCAACACATCCACCTCCATGTCTGTGGAGTCCCCACAGGCCCCCAGTCCCCACCAAGAGGGGTCAGCTAGGAGTCTGAAAGTAACAGAAGAAGTTGAAGAAACCTCAGCAACTTCCCAGAGCTCCCCTTGTAGGTTCACAGACGAGCCTTGCAATCTCTCCCCAGATCCCAACATTACATCCAAGTCATTGGGCACCCAATCTTTTCAGGCAAACCATTTGCAGGAGCCAGCCGATGTCTCAGAGATGGCAGGCAAAGGTTGTGTAAAAACCATCCTGACCCAAACATCAATCCCTGATTCCATCCCTAGGTTTGGGACTCAGGGTGTAGACATTTTACAGACAATTGCCACTTCTTCTCAGAACAAAAAGCAGGAAAGACAAAAGGAGGATGGACCCTGTGTCATCGTCCAGCATAGTTCACACCATGAGGAACAGCGCGAAGTTTCGTCTCATTCACTGGTGAAACAGCCAGAGGGTTCTCTTCCTCAATGTGATGTGAATCTCAGCATCAGCAGAAAGAAAGAAGAAGATGCAAATACACACAGTGACTCCACAGAAACTGCTTCTGACTGTGAGAATGAAGACCAGGAGGACGGGCAGCAGGAGTTGACGGACCAAGAGTGGCGCTATCCTCTGAGTACCCAGAGCCCTGGTTCTCAGAGCCAGCAGCTCATTGTACAGTCCAATATGCTGGGTCACAAGGGTCAGACAGTCATTCAGCCTTGCTTTCCAAATGGTCTACCTGAGCTTCAGCATAACCACCCTGATTCCCAGGACCACCAGTCTGTCATTACGGCACCTTTGCTGGGTTTCAGAGAAAAGAATGCTGTGGTAAAAATTAAGCTCAAAGAGGACCGTAAAGCCTCCAGAACAAGTTATGTTGAGGAGTGCCAAGGATCTTTAAAGTCTCCTGTCATTCATTTAAATGTTGCTGCTGCTCCCAAAAGACTGGCTGGTCCAGCCAGATCTGTTTCAAGTGTGGAGGCCAACAACCCTCTTGTTACTCAGCTTCTACAGGGCAGTCTTCCCCTTGAAAAAGTCCTCCCTTCACACCCAGCCAACAGGCTGGAGATAAGCCGACTCCCAGGAACTCAATCCAGGACACCAACTCTAAAGAACCCAGGAACTCGCAGCAAAACTGAGGTCCCAGTCCAACTTTCTAGTCCAGAAGAATCAGCTGTTCCTCAGGTCCTTAACCTGTCATCAGTAGAGCAATCTGGTTCCTGTCAGTCCCCAGTTGTGTCAGACTACCACCCTCCGATGGCGCCTGGTGCTGTCCCAGTTATTACTTCTGCACCACCCTCTTTGTCTTCTTCTGGATTGTCATCCAAAACCAAACCAGATGTGTCTCTTACTGCAGTGGAGTCTACGGTCAACAAGTCTCACGGCTCCCACTCATCACAGGAGGGTGTTGCCAACCAGTGCCCAGATACTCATGGGAGTATACCTAATTTACCCTCCCCTCCCTATGTGGACTCCTGTCCCCTGGAGGGGGTGGCAATCATAAAGGTCAATCTACGGCCTCAGCAACCTCAGCAGGTGTCTCCTGCTTCCCCTCCGAAACATGAAGCTAGCACCCGGCCGTCTTGCCAGGCCTTGGCTAAGGCTACGTCAGCTTTAACCCATGGTGTTCTCAAAAAGGAACCTGGGAATTCAATAGATGGGTACCTGTGTGGAGGAGCCATGGAGGGACTTCTCAACATGGAGCTGACACTGGCAAGGATAGCCAAAAAAGACCATGGAAAAGTTTCATACTCGTCCAGCTCCCCTTCACCCTTGTCCTCATCTCCCTCACCTTCCTCCTCCGCCTCCTCCCTGCCCTTCCCGTTGTATGGAAAGCTTCCCAAACAGAGTGGATGTGTGGGAGCTGTTAGCTACACAGCCAACCTGTCAATGATGGACAACAGTGGTTTTACCCGGGGTGTGACTGAAAGCGTGCTCCAGCTACGCCCTCGTCTGGCGCCCAGCCACGCTACTCTCAGCATCCAAGCATTCGCCGACAGTGCAACAGACGAGGTGGCCCTGAAGTGCTCCTGCCGCCTCAAAGCCATGATCATGTGCCAAGGCTGTGGGGCTTTTTGCCACGATGATTGCATTGGACCCTCCAAACTGTGTGTGTCGTGCCTTGTTGTCAGATAGTGGGTTTTGGTGGATTTGCTGTTGGAGGTATGGTGGATGTGCACACGCCCTGTAAATCTGGTCTGTTTCTTTGGTTGATGCTGATATCAGATTTTTAAGCTGTATTGTTTATTGATATTATTATTATTATTATTATTGTGAACTTGGAGCATGATTAATTGTACATTTTGCCATTTACCTCATGTTGTCTTGCTCCGCTTGTTATCAGTGGTAGGTCACCATTTTTTTGGACATCTAGTTTGCTCCGCAAACTAGAAAGTATTGTCTCTTTGCAGAGTTATTTTTTTAACCATTGAAAGGAATAAAACATTGCTTCGTTATTTTAAGTTTGAATAGTTTTTCTGTTCATTTTAGTCAACTAACGAGATCATTACTCATCGAAATTTAAAATAAAATCCAGAATCGGCAGCATTTAGTTGAAAACTGTAAAATCATTTAAAGATTTGCTAAGATGTATTTTACTAAAATGTGTAAAACAGATAAAAAAAACAGAAAAACCTTAGATGCTTATTTGCCAAGAACAATTTTTATATAAAAATGTGGCTTTAGAATTGCTAATAAATGTCTTCAGCTCCTAAGGCGACTAAAAATAAGTGCTATGCAACACTTGAACAGTAAAAATAACATAATTGTAAATTTAACAAGCCTAGTAGTACTACTATCCAAATTAAATATTTAAGATTACTTAATGCCTCCTGCTGTCACTTGGGGATTTATATCCATTGGACTAAAAATGATTTGGCAGTTGCATATTCTTTACATTTTTCCCATATAAAAAGCTAAGAGTTTAGGAACATGTTCTAGAAAATCCTATTTTTTAATCATCTTTTTTCTGTAGTTTATTTAAGTTATAAACAGAGTGGAATCCTTAAGAAAATGGTTCCCAGCTGTCTTCCTGTGCAGAGTTGTTGCTCTTGTGACTTATTTAATTTTAAAAAGTGTTTTCATTACAGTTTTTGCATAACATGTCCCCTTCAATACACCTCAGAACCTCCTCTAAGCACAAAAGCTTATTTTTTAATAAATGTGAGTTTTTTTTCTCAAAAATTGTCATGTTTCCATTAGGCAAATTTATCATCACAAATCCAATCTGCGCAATTTCATTGTCAATAGAAATGTAGCAGCCATAAATACGATGACTCAGAACGACGCGGCCCAATCACTGCAGACTGATTCCAATATGGCGGCGTCCGTGTCAGGAAGCAATGGTGAGGGATTTGGCCTGATTAAGTCAGGTAAGGCATTTTCTACGGATGGCGTCACACCTCAATTCGTCCATTTTTACAGTCTATGGGGACATCACACATGGTTCGTCGAGTTATATTTTACAGTCGATATCTGTACAACCTCCTGACTATTTGAAAAATCAAATTTTTTTTTATCCACAAAAGCTACAATTCCCAGAGGCCCACCCCTTCACATTTGGTTTCACTATATCTCTACATGTCCCCTTTAGATACTAGAAGAAGGTGTTCAGTAGTACGCACCAGTTGAAAGATATTCAGGTTTAGAAATGTCCTCTACAGAAGACACATTGCATTGCTGGTAGTCAGGAGCTTATTGGTATAAAACTAACTTTTTGGTCATCCATCACTTTGTAACGGAACCATGGTCAAAGGTTCCTGTCGGTCTTCTACAGATGATGAGTGACTCTGGAATGGAGGGTTTTACCCAATAGCTCATCATAAAAGTGATCATCATTCATCCTTTGTTTATACAGGGAGATTGTCCTGTCCTCTTTACTGAAAAGCAGATCTAAAGTAGGTTTCCACCCCATGCTTCAGTGGGCATGTTGTTCTTAGGATGCAGCTCAGCCTTCGTCTCTCTCCAAACAAGGTGAGTGGCGTTTACAGCAAAAAGTTCTGTTTTGATTTTTTATCTGACCGTATGATTATCTCCCGAACTTCATCTTTTTGGGATTGTTGTCATGCTGAAAGACCCACCCACGTTTCATCTTCAATGCCCTTGCTGATGGAAGGAGGTTTTCACTCAAAATCTGATGATATACATGGTCCCATTCATTCTTTTCTTTGTCCAGGTGTGTCAAACATACGGCCCGTGGGCCGTATCCGGCCCGCCAGATGGTTTAACCCGGCCCACCCACAAAGAGTAAAAATCATAAGGATGTTTTTTTTAAAAAAAAGCACGCTTCTAGTCCATTCCTGTGGCGAGTTGTGCTTTTTTTTAAAGAAATAACCGAAATGCGCAATTCCGCCACTAGGGGGCGCAAAGGAAAAGCAAAACCGGTGAAACGGCAAATATCTGTGCATGTGCCAAAAGTGAAACCTAACAGCTCTGTGTCTGGGTAAGCAGTAGTTTGGTTCAGCCCCACCACTGTTATGTTGCTGTAAGAATGATTAGTGACGCACTAATGACCAAAATGTTGTCAAAAAGAAAAAAAAGGTTGGAGGGCTGAGCAACAGTCTGTATTTACAGCAGCCGTGACGTCAGTGATGGAGCAGTGACAGCTACCTTATTGCAGACAAGTTGGTGCAAACATCCAAACCACTTTCTGATGGTGAACTTATAGAAAAATGCTGAAGGCTGCAGAAGTCTTGTTCCCAAAAAGCAGTCAAACTTTGCCAACATGAGTCTGTCAAGGATTATGATTGCAGAACCAACATCTCTGAGGAGACTTGGACGCCAAATGAAGGAATCCAGTCATATATTGCATTTTCAGTCACTATTGATTAAAGCACCAACATCACATATAACTGTGCATATTTGTTAGAGGTGTTGAAGAGACGTTACAGCAGAGTTTCTTGAGTTGTTGGACACAACAAACAACAGCTGATGACATAGTCAGCTCTCTAGTTACTGCGCTGGACAATGTTGGAGTGAACTGGTCACATGATGTCAGTCTGATGGCGCCCAATCAAAGCTCAGGAAGAAGGCATGTGTTTCCAAAAATTCAGACAGCTTTATTGCAACCATAAAGCTGGAGAAGAAAAGACCATTCTGAAAAAGTCAATAATCTCCCACAAATGAATAAACGTCTGATCTTTATTTCTACAGTTTTATGGTTGCAATGCTCATCTTTTCATGTATAAAAGTCCAAATATTTGGCAGAGCACTGTAGGGAATCGAACCCTAACCTGCTAAAGCAGACATACCATTATCAGTCTCTTTATTTTTTTACCAAACATGAAAGGGAGGGGAAAATTTGTTTGTAGCCAATTACTAATAATTTGTCTGGGAAAACCGAAGTTCTCTGAGGAAACCCACAGGCCTGCTCAACCTCTTTTCATTTGCTACCAATAATTTTAGGTGACTGATTTTTTTTTCTCTGTAGATGAATTTCGTTTGTCAACACAAGTGAATTTGGATAAGTGGGAAGAACCCGAAGTCCTCAGAGAAAACCCACACAGACACGGGTCTGTCAGGACAAATCAACGTGCCGCCCTTTTTTTTTTCACCGCGCCCCCCCCAAAGTGAACAGTCTTTCTTTTTTTAGTTTTTCCCCCCGCAATTGTAAAGAAAATGTGTCTTTGTGTGTTTTATCATCTATTATATTCTAAAAAGTGATCCAGAGGTCCAGGATTGAGCAGGCCTGATTTACAGTATTTTAAAGTACACACCTTTCTTTGCAGCCCAAATAGTGTAAAACCCTAACCAATAATTGGGTTGTAACCATGACAACCCAATTATTTACATCAAAATGACCTACTGTCATTTTCGACGCTAATCTCCCTGTAACCATGACAACCAAACTATTTACATCCCAATGACCTCCCACCTCCTTCAACTTCTCTCAGTCTCTGCTGTTGAGCTTCTTTAGCAGGAAGACTCAGCCTAAGGTGAAACCATCCAGTTGTTTGGTGAGCTCAGTTACTTGCTCTTGAAGCCTTTTTGTTTCCTTTTCCTGCAGCTTCAACTTAGTTTTCAGGTCCAGATTGGATATCACCAACTCATCAAGATGTGATTTTAGATTCTTTAGATCTTCAACTTCCCCAAAATCATTGAGCTCATTCAAACACAGAATTTTCTGTCCTTTCTTGAGTTTGGATGGAGTAGGTTGAAATTCTTTAGTAAATTCAACCTCATGACTCTGGAAATCACCAATGACCTGTTTATGTTTGGATATTTCCTTATCCAAAACCTGCCCACGTTCATGCTCCACCTGGAGCTCTTTTTCCATCTGTGCCAATACTAGGATGTACAGGTCCAAATCTTTCTGAGCTGAACTTCTCCTCTGTTCTTCCAGATCCAGAAACATTTCCTTCTTCTGCAGTTTTTGTTTCAATGTCTCGATCTGTTTTTGGAGGTCACTCTCTGTTTCCCTTTTCTTCTGAGGCTGATGTACCTCTTTTTTGGTCCAATAATCCACATACTTTTAAGCACAAATGTATAAAAGGTCCACAGGAATTTGCTACTAAGATCAAAGAGCCTCAGGCGTCGTGAAAAGGTCATCCTTTGGGCTACATGGGCACAGAGAGTCAGTGTGAGCATTCCAGTTTAGCAGACTGACCACATGAACACCCAGATATCTTAATAATGTGACTGTTCTATGGTATTGTTATTAATGGTAACGGGGCTGTGTGCTCTCACCTCCCGTGGATCAAAGATGATCTCCTTGTTCTTTTTCTCAATAAATATATGATAGTTATCACACCAGATTTTAACCCTTGTGCTCTCCTATGGGGTCAAGATGACCATTGACTTGTCATCCCTACCATGACAAAGGTGGATAAAGGTGGAAAGATTTCATGTAATCCATGGACACCAGTGAAGATCACAAATCATTGAAGAAAAAAGGTTCAGAGCACTGTCTAGTGGGTCTAGATGACCCGACTCCCAATGCTAAAGTGCCTAGGATATCACAAGGGATAAAGGAGGAGATTTCATCTATGTAGAGAGAAGGAGGGTCATCTCTGAGCAAGAATCACAGGATCATCTGAGAAATGTGTTATGTAATTGTTAGGCTCACTACTCCTTCAGTTGTTTTGTACAATGTGTAAAGAAAGGGAGAACTAACAACGCCCTGAGGAATACCAGCACTACAGAACTTGACCTTGAAATGTTGTTAACTTTGACCTCCTGAGGCCTGCAAAGGCTAATCCTGGGGACACACAAGTCACATGTACCAAAAGAGAAAACAACGGTTTTTGTGGGTTAACCTTTATTTTAAGTCTAATGTGTTCACAACCATTGTAATACAGAAACAATGCAAAAGTAATATCTAAGCTCACCAAATAAGTACCATATACATGCAGAAAGTTTTTCGCATGGTGTAAAATTGTACTTTAAGGGGGAAGGGAAGCAAAATCCTGTAAAACAAATGTCACAAAAAATCTTTACAAAATTATTTAAAAATTTGTGTTACAAAACATTTGCGCATAAAAAGATTCCAGTACTTTAAATAAACAATAAATATATAAAATAATTTTTAGCTGATATCCTAAAATATTTAGTCTTGATCAACAGTGCAGAGGAAATTATTTTTTGTTGATTATCCAAAATCTGAAGTAGAATTATTCAGTAATACTTAAACAAGAAAATAACCAATAATAAATAGTTCACATAATATAATAAGACAGACATAAATAAGTTAGTTATTAAAGTAACAATTGCACTTTACTGAAAATATTACACATCAATTATAAGAACCTACAAGCTAATGAAGGTGCAACAACAAGATGCTCATGTGGACTAATGACATTTATGGGTGAAAATGGGATATGTTCCTTTACTAAGAATCTATTTAGTCCAGGCTCAGAACTGCACTCCATGCTTTTGTCAGTATTTACTCCTCACAGTGAGTCTGCACACACTCCACTTTTAAAAATGACAAAAGTAACATGCAAACAGAAAAAAAGAATCCAAATAACAGGACAAAGCTCCAGCATCGAGGAATTCATTGTAGCATCTAAAAGGTTTGGACCAAAAAACAAAGGGCTGTCATCTAGAGGTGGTCCCAGGACTTGTTAGTCCGTCATCACACTTCAATGCCCTTTACTGCCTGGTTGATGGACTCCAGCAGCGCCCGGTTTTCAGGGTTCTGGTAGCAGTCTTTGTTGGTGAACATCTGGGTCAGCGTGTCCACGTAGCTGTCAAAGTTCTGCTCTGTCATTGGCTCCTGCTGCACAGACAAGTTGGCAGCCATCAGATGCCATAGAACTCACATCTGTGCAAAGATCTTGTGTTTACGCCTTCCTTTCATGAGGTGTACAGCAGTGCATTAGCACATTCATTGCATCATGAGTCCACACATCTTCATGACTGGAAAGGAGCAGTGAGAAGAAAGAAATTCTTCCTTTATATTTGCCCCTAAATAAAACCTCACCTTCACCGTCTGCCACCACACTAAGTCTACAGAACAGATTCCTCAAGTTTTCTTTTTTACAAACATCTAAAGGTTGCAGGATAGCAATTATGGAAGGGTGTTTTTTATTCGCTTGGGCAGATTACGTTAACATTTTGATAACCTGAAAGTCTGCAGTGATGAGACCTGAAACGATACACTATTTAGGTTTTGTCTTCATTAAAGTCCCACTCCGATCATCTTTTGATCAATTGTAAAAGTGTACCCAGTGGTCTATTAATTAGAATTATATATTTGTAGCCAAAATAAAAAAAATGAAGTGTTGTTCTCTTAACCCTTGTGCTATCTTAGATGACCCCACCCTTACATTGACGTGTTCTCCCTACCATGACAAAGGTGGATAAAGGTGGAAAGATTTCATGTAATCCATGGACACCAGTGAAGATCACAAATCATTGAAGAAAAAAGGTTCAGAGCACTGTCTAGTGGGTCTAGATGACCCAGCTCCCAAGGGCCTAGGATAACACAAGGGTTACACATAATTTCTGCAGAGCAGCAGGAGTTTGTCAGAAATTCACCTCTGAATTGTGGGCGGGACTGTTGGCGCAGAGTTAGCCCTCCCCCATTTCCCATCACCCATCTGTCAAGGCCTTCTCCTGCTAGCTAACAGCCCTTCACACCCCCAACCTAACATTACTGGCGCAACAAAAATGGTGAGTAACATTGGACTTTATCTGATTCTTCATGTACAGAAATTGTTTATGAATGGCAAATTTTTGGCAATTTTGAAAAGTTATTTAAATTATTTTTGACTACACAATAAGACAGTGTTTTTCAACCAGTGTGCCGCGGCACACTAGTGTGCCGTGGGAGATGGTCAAGTGTGCCGTGGGAAATTGCCCTCATTAACTGATCTAAAAACATTTCCCATCTCCAGGAAATCAGCTCTTTGTTCATCCAAACAAACCCTGATAAAACACTGAGTAGTTAGGAATATGAAAGATCATAAAATTATTTTTTCTTTGTGTTTATTTTATTCTATTAAAGACCTTTTGATAAGAATGACGGTACAGCGATTTGGCTGGAGCTAAAGCTGTTTGCTGCAAAGTCCCGCCCCCTTTAACTGTCTCCGCCAATCATTCTTGGAGGCTTAATCACATGTCTGACCAATCAGAAGTGGTTAAAGTCTTAACTTCCTTGTTCTGATTTAGCTCATAAAGTCTCTCAGTTCCAACAAAAATACCAGCTAAAGCTCGTCTTTAGCGGTGTAGCTTTCCACAGAATCCGGTATCAGACCGTGGAACAAGTGAACAAAACAATGAAGCTCAGAGACGCTAGTCTTTCTGCCCTTTTGTGGCAGTTTTCACACTACATCTCCCATGATGCATTGGGTTAAAGGGACAGCGTCTTAGCGTACAATGAGTCGTCCTTAAACGTCTTGAAACCACAACGAACACACATCAAACCGTTTTTGAATTTTCTAACTTAACTTTTTTTTCATCTTTTAGTAAAAACAGCTGCAACTTCCCGCTTTTTCTGCCACAATTATCACAAAAATGCACGTGAGATTGCGGGGGGGGGCTGTCGATCAATACCGACTGAGTTTCTTTTTTTTTGGATGCTAATGTGCTGCGGGGTCTTTGTCAAGGTTAAAGTGTGCTGTGGCTCAAAAAAGGTTGAAAAACACTGCAATAAGAAATGCTTTTTCCTTTTTTTCTAAGGTTTATGATAACATGATTTTGTCTTTGTAAGGCAAAGTTAGGCAAAAGTGCAGACCTTTTAAATTCGAGTATTTATTCATTTCAAGTATTTGAATTGACACCTTTGTAAAGTGACGGTTTTACTGTAATTCAAAACATTCCTTTTAAACAGGTTCAGACGGCAAAAAGGTAGAAACGGTTGTTATCAAAAACAGAAAATCCTCAAAACAGAACTTACCATAGTGGGCAGGTGAATATTAGCCAAGCTGTGGATCAAAGCCTGACTAAGGCCAGATAGTTCCAGGAACAAGGCCTCATTTTTCTCCTCCATCTGTACGTTCTCTTCCTCAAGACTCTTTAGGTTCTTCTCCATTGAAGATATCTGAAGCAGAAAAAACCCAGGGTAGCTCAAAGAAAACAGACTCAGTCACTGATTTCAACAGAAATGTTTCAGAAGAAGGTAGTCAACATATTTACTCTGCACTTCATCTTAAAGTTTAGAACTGTGTCAAGAAGCTATAGAACTGTCTTAAATCGTGGATTTTTTTTTAGGTATAGTGAAGCCTTTCATTTAGAAGATCAACAACCTTAAATTCTGTCACATTCACTTTATGACGGTCATCCAAAGATGTTCCCTCTGCTCTGGGTCGTTTGGATCTCGTTTGTCTTTTAAAATGTCCTTCATCTGTAACACAAACTATTAGCTGTTCTTCCTCCTCCAGGCTGCCTTGCACAGCTCTATCGACACATTGTCACCAGCCTTTTAGCCAAAGTTATCAGCTCCACGACCTTAGTCACCTCTACCACTCTAGACTAGGGGTGTGCCAAAATATCGATATGGTAATATATCGCGATATTTAGTCCCGCGATCGATTATCGATACGTCTTCATCAAGTATCGACCTTTTATTTATGTTTTAAAACCCTGTAAAACGTTATATTAACCATCCTTTGGTCAGACAATTCCTTGGAGGGTCGATAGGGGGCGCTCGTTGCGAGATTGGTTGTTGCGGGCGGACGAAGAAGAACACACATGCAAACAAAGATGGCGGAGCGGGAAAACAATGAGAAGCGCCGGCAGCAAGTTTCAAGACGCGCCGGCAGCATTGAAGCTGCATCACCCGGAGTTGTGTGAGAAAGCTGTGGCTGCTGCTGCCTGAAGCCGACACAGACCGGCATGGGATACCTTTTTCCAGACGAAGCTACCGCCGTCTTCTGAGAGACAGAGCGCCGGCAATAACAAACGGAAAATGGCCCCTGCAGCGCGGTGGAGAACGAGGGATTTGGGTTTTTATTGAATGCAGTAGAGCCACGCTTTGACATTCCCTTTCGGAAATACTGAAAAAAGGATCCCTGTACTGTACGTCCAGACCAGAGCTACGGCTGAGATGGAAACGGAAGAAAGAGAGGCATCCCTGCCCTTAGACCCCCTTCTCCTCTAACTAAGCAGAGGTAGACGAGCGGCGTCTTGATGCTAAATATGTTTATGTTCATGTTTTTCTCTCCAGAAAAACATGAACATAAACATAGATCACATGCAGCTTTTCCCCAAAGGTTTTGTTCACAAAGACGGTAACTTTTAGATGCACTTCAAGTTTTTTTTATGTATTTTATCCCTGGTAATTTATTTTGAAAGCAGTTTATGTCTTAAAAACTTAAAGGAAAGTTCCTAGCTACTTGATTTTTATTTTTCTGTGAGAATTATATTTTTGTCTACACCACATTTGCACTAAATGGTGTCATTTATTTCTTAACAAAGACACTATAATTTGTTCACAGAATTAATATCTGATTTTCAGCTATTATTTTACATTAAGCAATGGCTATGGCTTTGTTTTTCAAAAGTTAATACCAATGTGTCTGGAAGCTACTTGACTTATTCATTTTTTATCCTGTTTACAGCAATTTTGTACTAAACAATGACACTGCTGTTGATGTTCACTATTGTTTAAACTGAATTTTACAGATATTTCCAAATGAAAATTGTCATTGTTTGTCAAAGACAGAGCATTACTGATTTCAGCAATTTTATACAAAAGTCTGTTATTCATTACACCAAATAGGACACAAGTTGTTTATTATCATGGTGTTTAAAAAATAAATGGGGAAATATTTTCCAAAAAGCTGTTTTTAGAGTTCTTCTTTCTTAAAGTTTGATATATCGTGAGTTGTTAGAGACGAGATATATCGATTATCGCATTATCGCCATATCGTGATAGTATCGTTATCGTGAGCAATGTATCGCAAATCGTATCGTATCGTGAGGTACCCTGTGATTCCCAGCCCTACTCTAGACCACTGGGTCTTTTCTTCAGCCATCAGGGGATGAATTGGACCTTTCCCCTGCTGATGCCCGGGATGAGGGACCGAAGACTGAATTTATCCTCAAAGATAGATTTTCCATGTCCTCTAACTTATCCGGGAGTTGGTTTATTTGGATAATTAGGAGAAACAAGGACATTTCTAGAATTTGGATAAAGTTCTGTGCATATGTGTGATGGAACCCCAACTATTGAGACAGTTGAAGGACAGAGATCTTTTCTACCACCTTGCTGTGGTGATGAATTACGTCTGTCCATCTATGTTCCAAGTTTCTGTTGTTCCGATTACCAACTGCTATTTAGGCCAGTGCAATAATCTAGAACTTTCCGGCATCATTCTGTATGTGACTGGAACTTGTGTTGTAGGTGTCCATCGTCACTTTTTAATGGACACCCTCGGCCAGAGTATTTACCCAGACCTTGTTATAAAATATGGTACTGTAGCCCATATTTAGTAATAGTCAGTGTTTTATTCTCACTAAGTTTTAAAGACACTTTCAGACACGTCTGTCTATTGTCTAACCGGCACACATTCTAATCAATTCAGCTAATTCCTGTCTGTTCTCCGCCTTAGTCTGCTGTCATTGTGTTCATTTCCTGTTGCTGAAATGACTCAATCACAGTGTGTTGATTTTAGATGACCTAGCATAAAACTGAAATGCGTAAAGCCCTCATTAGTATTGGACGAGTTAACTTCTATTAATTGTTTCCTTGGAAGCATTTTTGTTGTTGCTCCTGTAATGCAGCCGTGTTTGCAGCACCACTTTGTTGTGAAGTAGTTTAGGCACATCCTCCATGTTTGACCACACTTAGTGAGGGCTCACATACTGTAGTCCCACAGCCACAAGAGATTATCGGAATCAGCTCTAGTAAGAGACCATTCATGTTTGTGCAGCTTAAAGTGTTAACATGTACCAAAAGGTTGTGTTTGACATGCTTTTATACTTTTGCTTGGGGTTTCAATACAGTTTCTGTTAGTGGAAATGCTAAGTACAGCGGTTTAGGTGAGGTTCTTCCCATCATTTTGGCGTGGTGTACGTTAGGATTGGACAAAGGGAGCCTGGACACAGTTTTTTTTCCAAATGCAACAAAATTCATAGTTCCTTTCGATGTGGTTGCAGAAAATGTCGAAACACACTAAGCTGATGAAAGCTCCCCTTTCCTGTGGAGCCGAACTCACCTGAGTGTGCAGATGCAGCATGTCAGCCTCCATTTCTGAGTTGGACTCGTTTAACTCACTGATCTCCTTGTTGAGCTGCTTGATGTCTTCATCGTTGTCCAGAACTGAGTGACAGTAAAAGCAGTGAGATATCTGTCTACCCTGACATTGTCTTCCATTGCTTCCCAAGCTAGCAAAGTTAACAAAAAAGTATTTTGAGAGTTTCTTTTGGCAGAAAAGAACCAATGAGGAAACAGAAGAAGAGTCTTCGATTTCACAATACAAGAAAGAAGTCTTAGACAGTTGGTCCCACAGATCATAATAAAAATGAAAAATATTCATCAACCAGCTGTCCAATGTTACGAGGATGCTGCTAATAAAGTAGTTCAAATTTCACGTTTATGATTATCTTTAGAAAATGACAGATTTTGGGGCTTTTTTTTTGTTTTTATCCATTGCACCTTTAGAGTAAGCGTCTGATTTTTCCACTTTGACAGTTATGGTTTGGGGGGAAATCTATGTTACCTTTTAACGGTTCCTAGATGAAATGTAGTGAACATATAACGTTTAAAGTAGCTGCAGATACTTTACAGAGGACGAAGATAAACATTACTCTCAAAAGGAAAGGGGGAAACTGGGAGCTAAATAAAAAACCTCAGACGTCCACTTTAGCCTCGTACAACCAGTCGGTGAAAAATTGTCTGAAAAATAAACCGGTCTGTGACCTGAAAAAGTTTGCAGACCACTGCTCTAGAGTCTCTACAGGTTCATGAACTCAGCTTCCTTATGTACACAAACTACACTGGACACAATCCCATTACTTACCATCACTTGCTCTGAATTTTGCAGTAATATACTCATCTCCAGGGAGTTTTGTCTTCTTTTTATTGGCCGATGCCCTGGGACATCCTGACAGACTGTAATCCCACAGAACAGAAAAATAAATCCTTGAAGAGCCATCATCAACGTGAAACATTTTAGTTATAAATTGCAGTCATCATTTAGGTTCTAATGTTTTGTTTTTTTCTCCTCATGCCCACCTTAACCCCAAATGATCAGAGCAGATGGTCACCCTCATCAAGTCTAGTTCTGTTATAAATTTGTATTTCTACTCTCTGTTCATGGAGTTTCTCACTACAGGGGACCACGTCAAAAATGTGTAATGTAATTATTGGAATGGTCTCGACTAAAATTAATTACTAGCATTATTGAATTATTTCATTTAGTGTCTTATATTTTGTTCCTACATGAAACATTAGATGTTAGAGCATGTCTTAATGGTCTTTAGTAGGAACAGGATAAAAGTCCTGCAGCTTTACAGATGTATTTATAAAGATCTTCACCTGCGGTGTGTCAGGAAACTGCCATTAGCATGGCCAGAGCCGTCACAACCTGGTGTTGGGCAAGTGGGGCCCTCCGTCTTGAAGGCCTTCCAAGAAAAAGGAGTGCCATTAAGGAGTCCTTCCTTTTGCCGACGAGCTGCCAGTGGACAGCCGTAGGCACTGCGGTGGGTAGCATACTTCCCACTGATGTGGCCCAGACTATCACAGCCAGGAACAGGACACCTGAAGACAAGCAGACAATGGCATTATCACCACTGTGCATCCCTCAACATATACAGGCGAAGGCGATAGTGTTGAACCCGAAGCAACTTGTTGCCCTTTCTGTTTGTAACCTTCCTCTATTCTAAGTGTTTCCGCCTCCATCTCTTTCCTCCTCTGTTCCTCATGTCACCCTACCTCACCCACCTCCCTCTTCTTCTCCAAAATGAAATACACACAAATATAATATGAATAAAGTTTAGCTTAAAATACAAAAGGGGTTTATCTAAATATACACCACATGTGTCTGAAGCTACATAACCCCCTATTATAACTGTAAAATCGATCCAACACAAGAGACCCTCAGCTCTTTTTGCTCAGTGGACAAGTAACAAAAAGGATTTTTATTCAATTTGTGCAATCTCAATGTGTCTCCTAAAGTTTATTTTCTTCTTAAGTTGTTTTTTTTTCTTTTGGTAGCAAAAAAAGTTAGATAATGAAAAGTACTATAACTACAAAGATGTTTGTCAAAACAGACACAGACTCACTTCAGCAGCTCTGAGTCATCTTTGTCATCCTTGGTTGGTGTTGTTTTCACTCCACCTTTCTTTGCTCTTGGACATCCAGAAAGACTGGCAAAGAAATACAGTGTATAATCAGCACCCATTATCTGGGAAGCAGTACTCAAAGACTACGGCAATGAGAAGTGAAACTTCTCTACTTTGTTTTCAAATCAAGACGGCTCCTCCTGCTTTTCAAAAGATCCCTTTGTGTTAAAACGTCAGCTAACCTTCCAGTTCAAGCTCTCCTACACATCACATGTAGTTTTTATTATTTAAAATTCCTGTCATTTAACCCTTGTGCTATCTTAGATGACCCCCCCCACCCTTACATTGACGTGTTCTCCCTACCATGACAAAGGTGGATAAAGGTGGAAAGATTTCATGTAATCCATGGACACCAGTGAAGATCACAAATTATTGAGGAAAAAAGGTTCAGACCACTGTCTAGTGGGTCTAGATGACCCAACTCCCAATGCTAAAGTGCCTAGGATAGCACAAGGGTTAAGTAGACTGTGGATATGACACAAACTAAAAATGGAGCTTGACAACAAGACGAGACAAAGGCTCCCACCTTCTGTGTGAGGCGTAGTTCCCAGTAATGTGGCCTGATCCATCACAACCTGGAGTTGGACATCTGAGGCAAATACAGACAACCGCACATCACTTACAAAGTGTTGCATGTTATGTGCTTTTGCTTTGATGTGGACAAACATATGATGTCTTAAAACACGTTTTAGCGTATTTATTTATTATATGTTGACATATTTGAAATGTTTAACATGGACAGAGTTGAAGCTGCAGATTAGTCAGAGATCAGGTAGAAGATAAGATTCACCAGAAAACACATACTTTAGTTCAGCGGAATGGGCAGCCATGAGGGTCCGCAGAGATTTATCAGCAAGAGGACAGCCTGACAGACTGGAAGATTAGAAAGGGAATGTCAGAAAACCAGAGGGAATTCAGAGTGTCATGTCAAGTATTTGACATGAAATGGGTGTTTTACTGAAAGACGGAGAGAAATTGAACAAAAAGCAGACAAGAAGAAGAGCTGTGAGAGCATTTGATGTCATTTTGACATACAGTGGTTCCTCGCTAAATCGCGGTTCACCTTTCACGGTCTCACTGTTTTGCAGATTTTTTTGCTGCAATTTTCTTTTTTTTTAAACAGACAATGGATCTGCGTGTTCTGCGTCCTGATTGGCTGTAAATCTTGTCAATCAATCTCCTCCGTGCCGTGTCTCCTGTACAGAATGTGTTCAGCTTTCCAGATCCTCATAAATCTCTGATCGTGATCAGATCTTTGTTTCATTCTCAAATATTGGACATATTGTTTTATGAAGGTTGGAACTTTGAGAGTTTAAACAGGAGAGAAAAGTCTGAAAATGTTCATGTCTGTTTGAGAAAAGTGGATAATGTATGTGGTGACGTGTTTTACAGCCTAAAACATCTGCAATCTTACATCACAAATTTCACCTATTGCAGGTTATTCAGAAAGTAACTTTTGTGATAACCACTGTATTTACCTTTTCAGAAGTGGAAAGTGTGAGAATTATTGATCTTTGAGAAATTACAGTACTCAGAATATATGATTGTGCGTATTGTCTGCAGACCATGGAGTTGTCAGTCATGGCTTCTACTGAAGGTAAGAAGAATTCCCTGATTTTATCTGATTGACTATTATGTAACCCTTGTGCTATCTTAGATGACCCCCCCCCCCCTTACATTGACGTGTTCTCCCTACCATGACAAAGGTGGATAAAGGTGGAAAGATTTCATGTAATCCATGGACACCAGTGAAGATCACAAATCATTGAAGAAAAAAGGTTCAGAGCACTGTCTAGTGGGTCTAGATGACCCAACTCCCAACGTTAAAGTGCCTAGGATAGCACAAGGGTTAAGTGTTCAAATAACTTTTATTTCTGGTATTTTCTACTATTCCTCTGGTGTTTTTCCATTTTTAGGAGCTTTTTCTTCTGACTCTTTTCTAGTAAAGTATCTTATTGACTTTCACATCTTAGTTCTTACTTCCGTCTGTAGAGACTAAAGAAGTAATTTTGTTTGAATGTGGACCCCTGATTGGATAGGTATTATAGGAATAAATAAGTACAGAACAGATATGGAAAAAGTCCAGAAAAGAAAGTTTTATTTCAAATCTTCTCTGGATCAGGAAATCAGAAAAGCCACAGCACATTTGGCCTTTTGAATGTAAGCAAAAGGTCCTTTAATAGATGCACATCGGACTTGTTCATGTGTGTTCAAGAACCCGCGTTTAGCACAAGGTGTGCAGACAGGACTGTTGTTACATATGTGCTCATAGTTGGAAGGAGCTTGGTGTTCATTTCCAACATTTACACTTTAAAAAACATGTTCCAGTTAACTAACAAGACATTTTGCTTTTCTGTGGACTGTGTAGAGCCTTGTCTTGTTCACCCTAAAGAGGCATGAATTCTTTTCCTGAACTGTTGCGGCTCTCATCCAGAAGGACAATAAACTGACCTACAGAGAAGAGGAAAGTGGGTGTTGGACTTCACTGTTGGCTTCTTAAAATCAACATCAAGGCAGTTGAGATGGTAAGTCTTGGTATCAAAGCATCCATTAAAACATCACAAGGTTAATCTACCAAACTGTTCCCAGCCGCAATAGAATAACAGCTCACCGCTCCCTCAGGAGATGGTCAAATGTCAAGAGCAAGTTTCCTTCAACCAGGTGAGTGACAACTAATTAGAATTTAAAGACACCGAAGCAACTGTGTGGGACTGTGTAGGATGAGAACCCTCCACCAAACCTGACCACAGAGGCAATATGGAGAGAATTCTAAAAGTTGCATCGCAATGTAATGTGGAGGCAACTCTGGCTCTACATTGAAATATTTGAATAGAGTAGTCTCTGGTTGTGTCCGAATTCCTTCCCTACTGACTACATAGGGCATTATGTAGTGCGTGCGCCATTTTGTAGGGCTGTCCGAATCTACAATTCCAAAATCGAGTGCCCTGGAAATTTCCCAGAAGTCTCTGTGAAAAACCAGTGTGCATCGGTGCTCACTAGATCGGCGAATATAGACCACAATGCATTACGTCAGAACAATTTTTGCCAAAAAAAAATCTATTTAAATGTTTTTTTTTATAAACCATCAACGTTTTCCTTTTCAGAAGACAATGAACTCATAAATAATCATCATAAAATGCTCATATCAATTAGATTTTAACTTCATGAAATTGATGCCGTCATATCCGCCGTTAGGGGTTAGGGTAGGAATTCAGACATAGCATTTGAAACATATCATCAGAATCTCGCCAACACTGTGTATCCAATGCTAAGAATAGCAATAAGGATTCCGTACTCACCAACTGTAACCTGTTCAACATACAAGGCTTTAAAAAGAGATTCTGCAGCAATTGGAGCAGGGCCACCAGATTCTGGTAACTATTTTTTACCAGATTTTAATATTTCAATTACCGGTACAATGTATAAATAGTTATCCATGTCTGTCCATAGTGCACACTATTTTATTTAATTCCTTTGTAATCAAGCGCTTTTTGTGCTACATATAGGTTGTGTTTATCAAAAAGGGACGCCAAACACTTTTGTGATGCCAAATGCTGGTAAGCCTGGAAGTATCTGGTCGAGCCATAAAGTTTTCCTCTTCTGTGGAAACCTTACCTTCGATGTGATGCATAGTTGCCAGTAATGTGTCCACTACCATCACAGCCCGGGGTTGGGCACCTGGGACAAGGAATGCGCCCATAGATTAATGTGAAGCAAAACATAATTTCCAAACATGTTTTTTTTTTAATCAAAGCATTCAGTTGTTATAGGAGGCCTACTGTCTCCATTGTGGCCCCTAGATTCCCCCTGTGGTTTCCTACTTACACACCTGCTGCAAGGTTGTAATAGTCTGGCACTAGATATTAAATGAAGACTCTCTTAAACAATGAGGTTGGTTAATGAAACCTGCCAGGTTGCTGATGGCAACAACATACCTGGAGCAGTGTTCTCCTCCATTAGAGGATGCCTCCCCTTGTAGGTTTTAGGGGTTTCTACCTAGGAGGGTGGTTCACTGACGGTTGCCCTGCTCAACTTTCCTTCAGTCAGTCCTTTGCTCGTTTCTAATTAAATCCTAAAATTCACCTTCTGGTTCCAAACTGGATGAGGCAGCAATAGCAAAGGCACAGTTTAAGTTATTTAAAAAGTTGCTCTGCTTCACTTGACATCACATGGCTTTCTGCAACTCATTGCTTTCTTCTTTCAGCATGTCAAATTCCCAGGCACACAACATGTCACTGCTGACTCTTTTCCGTTTGAACTTCAGGCTGTCAAGAACCTTTGTCAGGAAAGTGTGCTATTGTTGGCTTCCAAAGAAGTGAGGGCACCCTCAAGTCATAGGAAGAACTGATTCCCATTTTTGTCCCTATGCTGCCATGCTTAATATCTATAAATATGAAACTCCCACTCACCTCTGTCCCCACTTTATCTCATCCTCCACCAAATTATGTTTTTTATGACACATAAAACTAATTCTAATTAGCATCAGCCTGATTCTGAGAATTATTAAGCCCATTCATTTCTTATAGGAGCAGCTATGTCTAAAACCGTACAAGACATTTTTTCAGCCTCTCTCTCAGCTGCCTTCACCTCTGACATCCATACCAACACTCATTTTTGCTGCTCAAAACTCCCTGAAAACGGGATAACTTGTGATAAATTTCATATAGCTGATGGTGGTTGTGCATTTCATGTGTCTCCCATGTTCGGGCTGTGTCTGCTCATTATATCATCATAAGCAGTGTTGTTTTGTGATTTGCTTCATGATCCAGACTTATCAGAAAGGCGCCAACTGCTGCCAATTATGGCTCATATCAAATTGTCGGCGTGGGTCCATTTGGCTGCTGGGTAACGCTATGCTTATCTCTTTCATTACATCGTATTGTGAATCTGTAAGACCATGGCTCCCAAAAACCCAAATGTGGGTTTTTTTGGCTCCTGGGCACTGCTAAAGCGTGGATCGATCCCCTACACAATGCCAGATCTTCTTATGTTTGTTCTCTGTTCCTGCCTGCCTTGCTACACAGTTCCAGTCCAGGTCTTCAATCTGAATCTCCAGTCCTGTTCTCCAGCTTTCCTTTCCAGCCTGTTCTCCTGCCAGTCAGCCCCTGCCCAGTCCAGCCTCTTCACCTGATTAGGACTTCTGGTCTCAATAAACAGTCCAAACCCCCTTCTGCTGCCTGCTACTTTGATCCACCAGTCCCTCACAACAATCCCTCTGCATTCCAGTTGGTCTTGCCAGCAGTCCTCCATCCCATTCCCCATAAGTGGTAATGCCTTTGCATGATCTGTGCCTTACCAATAATTAGCTTCTTGGCTCTGGCGTTTATTTATCTTTTTATCTTTTGGCTTCAACCAAATGAAGTCAATTCTGTTGCCATTTTTTTGTGATACAGACGTCGCCATGTTGGAGCTTATCCCAAGTGCACAACACATCCATTGCCCAGAACCTAACCACCAATAATATGGACATTTGGTTCTCACATCTTTCTGTATCTGAAATATTCCTCATATTCCCGAGATCTCTCTACTTCCTAACTGAAATCTGTAGTCTATCCTCAGCTATCCCCCAAAGAAATACAAACTTTTTGAAAAACAAATCAGCAATAAATCGATATCTTGACCAAAGTTCCTCAAGTGAAGGATTTTGAGAACAGTGACTTACACAATAATGTCTTTTTTGCTGTCTTTGGGCTGAAACTTAACTTTGAAGTTAGTGGTTGTAACTTCACCAGGGTACTTCCTGTCCCCCAGGCTCTCCTGATCATCTTCCTCACCTTCAGATGAGGAATACGAAAGAGCAGTGTAGTCCATCTGAAGAGAGTTGGTAACAGAACACACTTTAAGCCAACTACAAAATTAGCAAAATGTACACATAGTGTGCTGAAATTACACTGATCTGTTCTATTAGGAGATGCATGGTATCCATGTGGAGTGTGTTCTGCCTCTTTGCTTCATCTTCTTCCTTGGCTTCCAGTTTGAGTTTTGTGAAATCTAGAGGCCCTCACAGTCTCATATCTTATGAGTATGTTCCTGAGATATCCACTCACTGGTTGAGAAGGGAGTGTATGAGATGATGAAAGTTCCCGAGGAAGCGGCGTGTCATCTGTGCCAGCTTCTTCATGCACACAGGAGTCTAAGAACTGCCATTCGTCTACCTCAATGTCACAGCTCCTGCAAGATTTTAATCCAGAGTTAGGCTGTTCCATCCTAGTCTACTTCCACTCTCTGCTGGTGTTGCTGTTGGTGCAGTCTACTAATGTGGTAAATAATGTTTTAATGATGTTATAATGTTCTTTTGAGTGCAGGGAGAGGCTGGATCACCTTGGTGTAGGGATTCTGGGGTTTGGTGCTGGCGTCTGGCCTCTCAACAGGCGATGTTGATGCACAGTTGAGGATAGCGATACCGGCACATACATGTGGGCTGCCTCTGCCTCTTGGCTGTAGTCATAACCACTGGAGGACAGGGCGGTCTTAGGAAAACTCTCTGAGACGGCATGAGTCGGTGAGGAAGCCTTGGGAAGTGAAGCTGTGTAAAGATTAAACAGTTTCATTTTAAAATTGAACAATGTGAAAGAAACTAGGCTGAAGCTCTTAAGAAAAGACAGACGCCTTTACGCATGGTTCAGTGACCCAATTCAATTTTTTCTCTCATTTGTACAGATGGGATATGATGGTGAGCGTGTAAAAGCAGGAAAAAAAGTGCATGGATTCAGATTTTCTCAGATCGGATACAGGCCTCTCTCATATGTGGTAATAAATCGGATATGAATCGGATACGTGTATTTGCGTGTGCCATGTAAGCGAACAAATCGGATATTCCCAGTAAATGCGATGCGTCGTCAGTAGCGTCAACTCCGAGAGACACCACTGTGCTTTCAGATACGCGGTGACTTATTCTTCAGGTACTTTTGTGCTGATTTTGCTGTCAGCGGCGTGTACCTTTCGGCCTCAGGCTTCAGACGTGGTCGGAAACGCTGTTATTTCTGATCCGGTCGGTCAGCTAGCAAGCGGTAACTTATCAAGCTGAACCTGGTAATCTGGAACAGTCACAAAAGCGTTTATTTCTTTGGCAGGTGTGCAGCACAACGTCTGCAAGCACTTCCAAATTCAAAACTCAGAGAGAGCACATAAGCCGGCCGAGCAGCCCTTCTTTTCCTCTCCCGTGCATCCCCTCCGCCTGCCTCATCCAGGAGCGCCCAGGCTACCTCCTTCTGTCGCTGCGTTGCCTCCATGACAACCGCAGTCACACAAAAGAAACACAACACAAAGGGGATGTGGGGGGACAAGCTTTGCTTGTTTCTTTTTCGCCATGCTAAACGTTTGCCGTTTGGACCAACATGCATCTTCTAAATGTGCTTTTATTACTGTTGTGATTATTATTGAGAGCCTGCTCACTCATAATTTTTTTAATCCGTGCGATCAGTGCTTTTTTCTTGACTGCAAGGACCGCGAAGAAGGATTATCATTGGGTTAATAATACATGCTAAAAACATTAGCCTTGGAGGTACTTAAAACTCCGTGCGGGCAATGCCTCAATGAGCATCTTGGATGTAAACATGTGGGAATTACATCAGCCTTTGTTTTGTCTGGACACCACTGGAAACACATATTCTTACGATGGTTTAGAGTTTCTCAGATCTATGTAGCAGCCTTCAGCTATCCGGCTGCCGGTCTGACAACAAAGCTAGTCCCGGGGAAAGTTTTGACGAACTTCTGTGCGTCCGAAGGAGGACCGCAGAAGGCGGAAATGCTGCTACGTAGTCCTCAGAACGTCTACGTTTGATAGTTTCAGCATTGTATAGTGTAAATGCAAAGATAGGATACGGGTCACTTTTAAAAGATGATGTAAGCGGGTCGTCAAAGAAATCTTATATAGTCAGAAAATCAGATTTTGTCATCAAGACCTGCAGTGTAAATGCAGCCTAAAATATCAAAATAGAAATTAGTTTCCATTGAAAATTTCCCCCCCAAAACAACTTCCTATCTGTGCTCAGATAAAAATAAAGTGGAACTCTTTGATATAAATGCTATTCGCTGTGTTTGGAAGGACAGGAGCTGCATCCCAAGAACACCAGATGCACTGTGAAGTATGGGGGTGGAAACATCATGCTTTGGGGCAGATTCTCTTCAAAGGGGACAGGAGGACTGATTGGTTTTAAGGAAAGGATGAGTAGATCCCAGGTAAGATTTTAGGTAAAAACCTCCTTCCATCACAGAGAGTGTTGAAAATGAAACACGTCTGGATCTTCCAGCTTGATAATGATCCTAAACACACTGTCCAGACAGCGAAGGTGGGCCTTCGTGTCTAGCTAGTTTCTCGACTTCAACAGAGAATCTGTGGGGGGAGTTTGACAGTCTGTGTTGCTCAGCAACAGCCACAAAACATTAAAACTTCAGTTACATTATAAAGTATTGAGATGAATCTTTGCTGGTTGCTGCTAAATATTACGTCACTTATTTGTCAGACTGGGATTTTCTGGATTCTTCTTTACATTCTGTCAGAACAGACCAAACTCAGCTTTTGAAGTGGAAAAACTTCAAACTTTGATGTGACTGAACAATACTTACTGGCCACACATACAGTATGCCTGTACATCCATGGTCACCACAAGAACACTGAATTGACCCAATGCATCCATCTGAGTATTATTATTTGATTACGTAATGAAAATAACTTTTTTGTAGAGCCGTTTTAAACACATTAGGTTTACACTACTGTCTGCAGTTTTAATAGTGCAGTTTACTTGAACATGGTCAGGTACAAGGTCCAATGTATCCATCCATCTTCTTAACCGTTTTATTCCCTTTCGGGGTCACGGGGTTGCCGGAGCCTATCCCGACCACTTGGGCGTAGGCAAGGGATACCCTGGACTGGTCGCCAGTCTGTCGCAGGGTAGAATATCTTCAATCACACATCCATTCAATCTCACACTCACACCTATGGACAATTTGGAGTTACCAATCAACCTATGTAGCATGTTTTTGGACGGTGGGAGGAAGCCGGAGATCCCGGAGAAAACCCACGCATACATGGGGAGAACATGCAAACTCCACACAGAAAGGTCCCCCATTGATGTTGTGTTTTTTCATGTCCCCCAGCCGGGACTTGAACCGGGGGCCTTCTTGCTGTGAGGCAAGAGCGCTAACCACTGCGCCACCGTGCAGCCAATGTCCAATGTAATCAAATTCAAATTCACAGCATTTGTGTAAAGTGTTTACTGCATTTAATTGACTTTTGCAGTGATTTTGATGCTTGTGATGCTTTATGTACACACTTTTTATTGTTTGGTCTTCTTTATCTGGACAGTGACATTTAGTGACCGGAAAGGCACTTTAAATGTAAGTTATTATTCAATATACTGTAACACAAAACAAATTTGAAAAAGGTCAGATTTCTATCCTCTAATGTTAACTATTACCCTCAGATTAAACATTTTTATTTTTAATTGTTTTAAATGGCTTGATTAAAGTTTTTTTTGTCTGTTTAAATAAACATAATCTGTTCAAGAAGGGGGATTGAGTATTGAGATCGCCATGTTGTCATCACCATTGGTGGTCCTAACTGCATTACATGTCACTCGTGTGAGTTTGACCATAAATGCAGCCGATCCCGCCCTTCTAGGACGGCAGCACAGCCTAAGTTCCGTCTCAATACACTGGTTATAAATAGCCACATTTCATAGGTCTACAAAAACAGGAGTTTGCCAGTGACAATTCACAACAGAACGTTGTCAACGGACCACTGCAAGCAGGAAAACCACATCATGGACTGGGGAAAAGGCCAAAGTCCTCCACACTAAAGACGGCAGACATCGCAGATGGATCATGGAGGCGGTGGAGATCCGAAAGCGAGCCCACACTTCCATGATTCCTGCTCTCTCACACCTGGAGCAACATCCTCCAGCAGCAAACAGACAACAAGGGACAGGTGACTCCGCCTCAGTCACAATTATCTGTTTTTATATACGTCACATCACTACTATCTGATGAGGAAATCTGATGAATACGGAAGACGTCCGCCGAAACATGACAGGTGTGTGAAAAAAACACAACCGTGTCTGATAACAGAAGAACCAAGAAGTCAGAACATTGTCAATTTGTGGAGTGTGTTAAAAAAAAGTATAAATGTGAAAGAATCCTACCCTGCAGAACATAGTCATCCCAGTTGAAAGGTTGATGAGTTTTATGGCACGTGCAGAAAATCTGCATCAACTATTGAGCTACTATGACAAGGTATCAGCAGAAAGACGATTTCTCATGCTTAACTCAGAGTGAAAGGATAGTGAGTCTGTAGCCCTTACCCTTTGAGGCCTTGGCTGAGGTGTCAGTGATACCAACTGTTTTCGGAATAATCATCCGCTTCCCAAATACTTGGACATCAAAGCTTGCATAGTCAAAGGACACCTTGGAGTACTTCTCTAGCTCCTTGGCCAGGTTGGCGCGAGGTGTCGTTGTTGCTGTGTTTGGTCGATAGTTTCCATACTGAGGGATTTCCAGCTGTTTCACAAAACACATTGGCCTGGGGAGAAAAAAAAGGCTTCAGTGTCCGTTAAGAACTATGAGGGAGACGGAAAAAGCCTTCATTACCTGAGAACTCTGTCAGAGTTAGAGGATGGCTCTGATGCTGCAGCCTGTAAATGAACTGGTTTGTCCTGCTGCTTGTTCAGTTTAGAAGATGCTGCAATCGGGCAGCCAGACAAACTGATAGATGACACAATCACAGACAGATTAATGGAAAAACCTCTCACAAATGATCAGAAATTGTATGTGCTGAAAAACTCAGTTATATGCCTACAGTGTGTGTTTAGATTGATTGAATACGGTTTCTAAGCTATCTCTACAAATTTGGTAAATTTGAAAAGTTGTAATTTGAACATAAAACTAATCAACCAACAGTTTACAGTGTATATAATTTGAATTCTGCTGTTAAAACACTTTAATATTTGATTGACAGGGAGGCCTTGGAGGAGTCATCGCCTGTGATGGGCCCACTGTTTTCCCTGTCATATTTCACTTTTGATCATTTTTGATCATTTAGTTCCTAAATGGATTTGCTGTCTACTGAAAATTCTTTTCAGATGTGTGTTTTTTTTCAAATTGTTTGATTAAATGTCATGAACTATGATGATGTTGTTCTGAGTTAAATGTGAAATTACTATTGTTTTGAGAAAAAAGGGAGATCAACAGGATGATGGGTCCAGATTTAGACCAGATTAATCACACTAGTAGGAACTAAGAGGCAGAGGCATAGTTGTGCTAATTGTTTTAACCCTGGAAAAAACGTTTTTCTTCTGGGGTTTTAAAGTCAATTTGACATTTTTTTTTATTGTTTATTCATTTTGGGAAGCAGCAATTAAGGGAAGCAGCCAAATAAATAAAAAGAGTAACTAACATTACAATAATTTTGAAGAAATAAAAAAAAACTGCTGGAAAATTTGACCCTGTGGGTTCTTCAGGGTTGTGCAATACTTTTGGTGTATAAATCAATATTAAGACATTAAAAGAGCATCATTGCATAACTTATTACCCTTTAGTTTCTTTCCAACAGAACACTTTCTGTTTTTTGCTTTACTATTGTGATTTTCGCAGCTCAAATTTGCCCTCAGATTATCTTCTGTTGAATGTTCGAAGCTTTTGATCGACAGATTTGTGCTGTGTGTCCAAATAATAGTGCGGGACTTTGTAGTGCCCTGGATTTTAAAAGCAATTCGGAACCCATGCTCAGTACGTTGTTTTTTTTTAAACAGCGAATATGAGGTCATCGATTTCGTGAGGCTGAAATCGTCCACTGTCTTCTGTCTTTAAAGACGTTGATAGTCTATTAAAAAAATAGATTTAAATACATTTGGGCAAAAATTAGACACAATGCATATTTGCCAATCTAGTGAGCATCGATGCACACTGGTTTGACTCAGACTTCTGAGAAATTTCAAGGGCACTCGATGTTGGAATTGTAGATTCGGACAGCTACAAAAAGGCGATCGCACTAAAAAGTGCACTATATAGTGAGTAGGGAAGGAATTAGGACACAGCCTTTATGTAGCTTGCTTTCAAGTGGTGAAAGTGTGGCTTTCCAACAAGCTCACTCCTGATTGGTGAGAGTGGTTCCAATAGAAACAATGACTCAGACCAAATTGGACCAATCATTGCTTACTGATGTCATTTGGCTCCACATTTGAAATGAATGGAGACTGAATTGACTTCATTTTGCTGGAGCCAGAAGTGAACCGTTATCTATGGATGACATCACACAGACTCACTCAGTCAATGGTTGGTAGCAGTCTAAGCAAAGCAGATGCCACATATCTGGAAGTCTGGATTTTTACAAAACCTAAATGGTGGGAAATAATTCCATATTTTGTTTAAATTGGACAGGTTCTGTAAAAATCAAAGGGATGCCTATCAAAGGCCTTTTTGCAATATTTATTTGAGTTACTTGCTCTTGTTTCCAGGTTATCTAATAAAAAGAGACAAGACCGTTTTATATGAGCATAATCAAGAGAAGGACACATCCCAAGACACCAAATGACTTCAGGAAAGTAAAGTCACAGAGCAAAAGTACACGTGAACTAATCTGTTGGTCTCCTTCAGTTAATGAAGGAAACGCTCACAAAGGTCGAAGAAACAACTTGAATGTGACAAAAATAATAATAAATGAAAATTCAATGAAATTTAACTAGTGAAAGTCAGGCATAGCTTTTCAGCCATGCTTCAACAGAAGTATTTACAAGAATAAAATCATAAAACATGCCAATACAGCCTCTGCTCTGCTCAGAATTCCAGCACCAACACAAATGATTCCCAGTTCCACAAACAGGGCCAGTGTATGGCTGAGCCACTGACCTGTCACTCAAAAATATATACAGGTAGTCAGTGGTGAGAAATGCTGCAGAAACTCCTCCCACCTGTGACAAGTAGGTCAGATTTTCAACTGCAAAAACCAGGAAACAAGAGCAGACGATGCAACAGACAATCTGAGGGCAAGTTTAGGCAGTGAAAATCAAACCGGTGAAGCTGAGAAACAGAACAGATTCTGTTGGAAAGACACTGAGCAGCAATGCTTCATGCTATGATACATACATTATCTTTGCAAATTGAATGGCTGCATGTGCAGAAACAAATACTCTTTTCCCCACTGGAGAGTTTTCTCTTTCAACTTCTTAACCTAGATTGATATACCTAAAGGATGGCACAAATATGACTTTATTCACTGTGTTCAGTCCTCACCTCTTCATTTGTGTGTTTATTATAGAAAAATGTTTTCAGAACAGCTTACAATACTTTACTGATGTCCACACACCTCTAAGTGCATAGAATCGTTGGTGCCGTTGCATCAGCCATATATGGAGGTAGATAGGTTTTTTTGTGGTGTGCATCAGTGCCTGTTTCACACATGTGTAATGTGGAAGTCGACCTTGCTAATTTATTTAGTGTATTTTTACTATAACTAACATATAAACTTAGGTTTAGGCCAAAGTAGTTATAGACATTCATTCATTTAAGTTTTGGTTTGGTTGGTGTTACCTCTGATGCAGTGTCACACAGTGACAAACCCACACATGTGATGTGTGTGTGTGTGTGTGTGTGTGCGTGCTCTGGGGTGCTTTGTTAACCTGCGATGCGTATTGCGGTTACTGTTCACGTGGCCTTGGCCTGAGCAGCCAGGAGTGGGACACTTCAAGACATTCTCATGCATGGCCAGGACTACAGACACACAGCACATGTAAACTCATGTCAGTATGTTTAATGTTTTCTGATGGTTTATTAGCAGTGGTAGCAGCATTAAAGGAGGCATATAAAACCATTATTCATTTAGAGATTTTTAAATGACAGCAGACAAAAGAAGCTGCAGGGTTTTGTGTGACTTCCAAACAGAGACTGTTGGTTTTATCAACATCCTGCTCGAATAAAGACCCACTCTGATCATCTGTTGGTCTCTATTTAAAGTCTTCCCAGTGGTCTTTTCATAATCATTATGCCGTTTTTATGCTAAATCAGAAAACCTGGGTTGTTTTCTCGGGCATAGTTTCTGCAGAGCAGCAGGAGTTCATTAGAAAGTCACCTCTGAGTTGTGGGCGGGACTGTTGGCGTGGAGTTAAGCCTGCCGCCCCCCACCCTGCCGCACTGCATAAATACTGTATTTTCCAAAGATTTTGTTTTCATGTGCTCCGGATTCACAATGATTTGAATAAAGAAATACTCAGAAATGCTACTTTAAGCATACTTTTCTTTATAAATGTCATCCATCATGAGAAAATTGTTACAAGAACATGTTAAAAAATAGCAAAATCACTATTTTTATCAGAGTGGGTTTTTAACATTATGTCACTTTAAACAGAGGTACACTTTGCAGAAAAGGAAGATGGAGCTGGATGAGTTGAAATACTCCTACTCTTTCATCTTATTTGACAGAAACAGAGCAATAACATCATTCTTTAGACAAAGGCCTAATTGGACTGCCTGTCTGTAGCGAACAAAGGCAAGTGACAAACAGACCTAAGGAATCGGAGTCAACTGATAGAAACATTCCATATGTCTCCTATAGGGCAGCTGCAATGCAAAAGTGGTCTGGAGTAGCCATATTAATGTTGGTGTTAGTAGTTATCAGTTGCAAGAGTTTGCAGCAGTGACAGGATTTGTAGTACTGGTGGGACCAGCACATCCGTCCATGTCACAAAAGTGGCTGAGCAGGCACAAGGTTAGGGTTTTACTTTGAAAGGCCATTGTTTTACAGTAAACTCACTTTCTGGAGGGATGCGGTCTTTGTGAGGACATCCGGACAGACTGCGGTGATGGGGATATAAACCAGTCACATGGCCTGTTCCATCACAACCCGGCGTGGGACACTTCACTTCTTTTTTTTCTGGGTAAAAAAGAGGGAAAAGTTTACCAGCAAAAATATGAAGTAGCAAATTAAAATATTAAATATGTGTTTATTTGCTATTAACTTCTTTTTCCATTTAGAAAAATAGTTTTGCATTTGCAACACAACTGTTTTCACATGCTTTGTGTCTCGTCTCGTCATGCTGCCTCATCATCACACTTTAACATTTCTGGAAAGAATTCGTGTTTTTTCCCCCGTATATTTTTTAAGAACCATTCAGGCTCCTGAACTGTTTACAAAATACTGGAGAAGCTCCATTAAGCGAACTAAGCAATGTTGAAAATAAACATCACTTTATTTCCTCAGTCCTACTTTTAGAACCTTATTGGTTAAGACACATTCATTCTATTTACTTATTCTATCCATATTTTGTTGTGGAAATCAGACAATTCTGACCGTTCCCTTTACATAGTTTAAGTTACCAAAATAAAAGCACTATGAATTTTCTTGGGTAAAAGCAACTTATCTATGAGATACAGTTGCAGTGCTTAACATTGTGATCACTAAATAAAATGAAATTTAACATTTTATTACAATGATAGGCGTATTACAGTAATATTCAGGTAGTTTAAGGCTAAGTTTAAGTCTAAGGCTGTGGCGCCTAACTACGTAAGGACCTACACTGGATGAATCTCATCACGACCCCTGGAAAATGCACCCTGGTTTCCTATGTGCCAGTCCTGCGCTTAACCAACTGAGCTATTGAGCGATTTGTCCTTCCATCTAAGCCTTTATCACATCTACCCATCCGGCTTTTGTGGGTTTTTGGGTTGTCCGGGTCTGTGGAGGGTCTTAGAGAGGAGCACCTACATCCTAAGGTAGTTCCTTTCAGGCCGTCCTGAAAGGAACTGAGAGGTCCTGAGGGACGCCGTGAAAATGGAACGTTCCATTGCCGTGTGTATTGTAAATGTATCGTGAAATATTTGTAAGGACAATGTAAGTTAGACGCACTTATGATATACGGGTGAAACTGTTGTACGGTGTCCTTAAGCTGCAATATAATCATCAGTGAGGTGGCTCCTTACTGATCACGCACAAATGCTGCACACACAGGGTGTGCACGTGATGCGTAAGTGCCTGTAGGATGTCCACACAAGCAACACTCTCTAATTTCATAAATTATAACAATCAAGCAAGGAGCACCTGCACTAGAACAATACTAACGGGCTCCTTGTGCAGTTTGCAGGGTTTGGGTCTGCATGACAAGCCTGCATCTCACCTACTTCACCACTATTTACTCTTTTGTGTTGTTTAACCCTTGTGCTATCTTAGATGACCCCACCCTTACATTGACGTGTTCTCCCTACCATGACAAAGATGGATAAAGGTGGAAAGATTTCATGTAATCCATGGAAACCAGTGAAGATCACAAATCATTGAAGAAAAAAGGTTCAGAGCACTGTCTAGTGGGTCTAGATGACCCAACTCCCAACGTTAAAGTGCCTAGGATAGCACAAGGGTTAAGTGTTTACTATGTCCCGCCACCTGCAGCATGACTGTCGAAATACACGTGCATGAACGTTTTCTCTCTATTGGCTCACTGAACGATCAATGATTTTGGTATTTCGTGAGTTACCTGTGTTCTCCATACAGGTTTGGCCATTTTCCATGAGCAGACAGCCCATACCCACCCCGTATCCCCCCTCAAGGGCAATTGTGACTAAGGCTTTACTGGGGTCAAAACATCCACAGGGTTTTAGGTGAAAATCAAAATCTAATCAGAAATGCTTCTCATCTGTTTTTAGACTATTAACATAAAGGTAGACCGATCTGTGTCCACAGCTCAGATGAATGCCAGTGTGAGTACCTTTGTTGAAGTAGCTGCTGCGGCGGGCGGCTGCAGCGCTTTCTGATGCCTTAATGGAGCTGCCGTGTGGTTGGTAGTCTGAGGAGCTGAAGCTCTCTGAACCTCCCTGCACCTCCTCCGCCTTCAGGGCAATGGCCTGCTCCAACAGCCCAAGGTTGCCCCGGGTCATGTCCCAGTTCTCAGAGTCATCTGTAACTCCTGAGCCCACTGAGGCGTGTTCATGCTCCTCTTCTTCCTCTTCCTCCTCTTCTTCATCTTCCTCCTCATCTTCATCATCTTCTTCTTCCTCTTCCTCATCCTCAGATGGAACTTCTACTACCAATGTACCGGGAGAAGCTTTGCCTGAGTCATGGTCTCCCTCTTCATCTTCATCTTCCACCTGATTTGGACTCTTCTCCTGCTTCTCCTCATCATCTTCCTCATCCCCTTCATCATAACCCTGTTTACTTGCCACAAGGGAGATGACTGTTTGGTCCCTGAGTAATATCTCTGAATCAGTTCCCTGAGTGGCTGGAACAGCTGCTTCCGGCTCGGTTCTTCCTCCATCCTCGTATTCCTCTGCCTGTTCTTCTGCCTCGTCGTCGTCCCTCTCTGGTTGCTCCTGTTGGGATTCTTTGACCTGAAAGTTGTAATCTCCAGTAGAATACTGGTGATCAGAGTTTTGCTGCCTCATCATGGGTCTGGTTACCTTTCTCTTATCTAATGCGTTACATTGAATTTCCTCTTTCTCTTCCCTTTCCTCCTCCTCGATTTCTGTTTCATGAAGCTCAGCAGCAGCAGTTTCCTCTGTGGGTAGATCTGATTCCTCACATTCTTCTACATCCATGACACCTTTGTTGTCATGGAGATAATCAGTCATTACCAGTTTTACCTCCTCACTGATCCCATGACTCTCAGCTTTGAATTCGGAAGCAATGGTTATTTCCCTTAGATCATCGTGCAGAGACTGTGGTGTTTTAGCATCCTCTGCTATCACCATTGAGGTGTCCTCTGTGGATGTCAAGCAGAGATAGACGTTCATAGTAACTGGATGATCATCCCATTCAGCATTAAAAGTAAAGTGTTTTGTGGGAATCAGTCATTGAAGAAATTCCTATGACTAAACACAAGATAAATCAAAACACAGTGGCTCAGTGTTTTACCTAAATAACAGAGATGTTGTAGTTATTCTTTCTGGTTTGGCTTCACTCACCTTGTGTTACTTCAGTGTTTGCTTTAATCGTGTCTTTGATTACATCTTCTCCTACTTCCTCATTGCCTATCCGCTCTTCTTCCTCTGCTGTGTCGCTTTCTTCTTCAGGCCTTTTTGTTGGCAGGTTTCTCTGTTTGGATGCAGGCTGGTTCTCCTCAGCTTCAGCCTCTTCTAGCTTCCGTTTCTTTATAATTGGACAGCCCAGAACACTGGATGGAGGGAAATGTCTTCACACATGTTTCACACTCCAATTGTTAGACATACACAGATATGTCACTAACCCCAGTTCTCTAAAGATAAGTTACCGTTACTAATATCTAAAGGTGCGGAAACACAAAGATTGACAAATGTGAATAGTGACTCGTTTTCCTGGTGCAGTGGGTGGAGCTGAACAATTATTTTACACAACAATTGAATATCTGAGACAAAAAAAGCCACTTATATGAATGTATACGGAAACCCCGGACAAACTTTGTCCATAGTTCACTGTTAGTTTGTCAAGCTAATGTAGCAACTGGCTAGCTCTGTTGGTAAAGTGAAAGGCTACCATGCAGGAATCCAAGGTTCCATTCCCAGGGGGGAATGAACAATGGTACTGGGGGCAATTACCATATCAATTGTGAGCAATTAACATACCCAGTGAGGACCCTTAGGCAAGACCCTTAACACTGCTGCCTCCCAAGTGCAGTTCACTCCCCCAGGGGATGGGTCAAATGCAGAGAACAATTTCCCCATTGTGGAATAAATAATCTATTAATATTAAAAACTTTTGGCCACAGAGAAACAAATGGTTTTCATTTTATTATTACATTTTGCCCCCCCCCCAAAATAGCGAAATATGAGTAAAAAGTGACAAAAAAATACTACTTGTAGAAATGTACACTAAACCTGTGTTTTTCAACCAGTGTGGGAAATTGCCCTCATTAACTGATCTAATAACATTTTCCATCTCCAGGATTTCAGCTCTGTGTTCATCCAAACAGGCCCTGATAAAACACTGAGTAGTTAGGAATATGAAAGATCATAAAATACTTTTTTCTTTGTGTTTATTTGATTCTATTAAAGACATTTTTATAAGAATGACGGTACCGCAACTTAGCTGCAGTATTAACTGTTTTCTGAAAAGTCCCGCCCCTTCAACTGTCTCCACCAATCATTCTTGAAGGCTTAATCACATGTCATCAGTCTGACCAATCAGAAGTGGTTAAAGTCTTCACTTCCTTGTTCTGATTCTGCTCATAAAGTCTCTCAGTTCTAACAAAAATACCAGCTAAAGCTCGTCTTCAGCGGTGTAGCTTTCCACAGAATCTGGTATCAGACGGTGGAACAAGTGAACAAAACAATAAAGCTTAGAGACGCAAGTCTGTCTGCCATCACTACATCTCCCATGATGCATTGGGTTAACCCATTGACGTGTTATTCCTACCATGACAAAGGTGGATAAAGGTGGAAAGATTTCATGTAATCCATGGACACCAGTGAAGATCACAAATCATTGAAGAAAAAAGGTTCAGAGCTCTGTAGTGGGTCTAGATGACCCAACTCCCAATGGTAAAGTGCCTAGGATAGCACAAGGGATAAAGTGACAGTGTCTCGGTGCACAATGAGTATCTCCTCTTAACGTCTTGAAACATCGAACACACATCAGACAGTATTCGAATCTTCTAACTTAACTTTTATTACAACTTTTAGAAAAACTGCTGCAGCTTCCAGCTTTTTCTGCCACAATTATCACAAAAATTTATGTGAGATTGTGGAGGGGCTGTAAATCAATACAGACTATGAGTTTCTCCTTTTTTTTTTTTGGATGCTGGTATGCCGCGGGATTTTTGTCAAGGTTAAAATGAGCCGTGGCTCAAAAAAGGTTGAAAAACACTGCACCAAACAATGTGCAAGTAAGGGTAAATGGCCGACGAAGTGTGCGTTATTACTTTTTAACGCACGCTGTGGAAGCCTGAACCGTCCGACGCAAGAAGTGCGTTAAAAAGCAATAACGCACACTTCGAAGGCCATTACCCCGCTTACACCATGGTCACGATTTGGATCGCTTTTCTCACAAAAAGCATCGCGCCTACATCACGTAACAAATAGTCTGCGTCCATCGCACCACCGCTGCAGTCAAGATTCGGCAATATATATATGCTGATCTTTACGATGGGTTGAATAAAGCATCAGTTCAGAGAGAAAGTTCCCCTCTTATGAAGCAAAATGATGAAGCACAAGGTTATTTTAAAAAGCAGGCGCAGTGATACAAAACATTTAAGCTAGGACACCGGAACTTCTTTATTCACTGTGCGGTTATTAGGTTTTAATGCATACCCAGCAGCCAATCAGAATCGAGCATTCACCCGGACCATGGTATAAATTCTATTAACCTCATACATAACAAGTTCATCCTTTAATCACTACAACTGTGAAAACCAAAAAGATGGAGAGGCGTCTTTTCAGAATGATGGCCCTGGTATGGACCAGTCCGCCGGAGGACCTGAGGGCCGCAGAGCACAGATGCT
>CM074492.1:28585009-28728685 GCA_037389245.1 Oryzias sinensis
TGTGGGAGCATGCAGGTCACAAACACACTTGACAGTATGAAAGTACCACTAAGTACCACTCCGAGCCTGGAGCGCCCTCTTGCAGTTGTCAGTGAAAATAACGAACATGTGAAATTATTCAACAATGTAATTTATTTCAAATATAAGTCGCACCCCTTGCCAAACTATGAAAAAAAGTGCGACTTATAGTCCGGAAAATACGGTAGATCCGTGTTCGTCTTTGTTTTCCTCGTCTGAGCTGGAATCTGGATCTAAACTGTACGACTGGAGGGCTACAATTTTGCTGCCATTTTTGTTGCCCCAGTAATGTTACAGAAGGGAAGTGGGGGCGGGGTTGCTCCATGTATATATTCCCACCCACAACTCAGAAGTGAATTTCTAATGAACTCTTGCCGCTCTGCAGAAACAATGTCCTAGAAAACGACTCAGCTTTTTTAATTTGGTCTAAAACTGTCATATTTCTGATGAAAAGACCACTGGGAACGCTGTGGGAACAGATCAAAAGACAGTCAGGGTGGGACATTAATTCAGCAGATAAAACTGCAGTCTGTGCTGCCCCCACAGCCGATGCTGGTCCTCAGGAAAGCTGTTTGGACTCCAGAGGATGTCAGTCTGCTCACTGGAGGAAGCCTACTATGGCTTTGGTTTAGACAGTCACTTTCCTGTGACCCCCATTCTGAAGTGGAATTCAAAGAGAACAAACCTGAGGGGTGCCTCCCCCTTTTATTTTGCCATTGTCCAGTTGTTGGCTGTTTGGTGCCAGATATTTTTAAATTGATTTACAATGAAAATGTCTGTCAATACTACTGGCAATAAATAACTAGGTTTCCTTTGCTGACTGGTCTATCTAAAGATGACTCACCTGAAAGTCCTCAAAAGAGACTTTCCACTGATTGGCCGGGTCTTTGGCAGATCGTGGGACGAGCAGGGGCCAACGGTCGCTGGTGACAGACTGACAGCGGAAGGAATACTCAGCAGGAGCATAAATTTCACGGCTTCCGTTGAACGTGGCTTTGGTCCCATCGTACTCCAGCTCCACAAAGTCGAGAGTAAACCAGCGGCGGGAAGACACCTTGTAGTGGTGCTGGCTCATAGCAAAGCTGGAAATTCCAAAAGACAAAGAAATGATTGGCTTTTAGCATCAACTACGGCAAACATGATGAGAGATTTGTCACATTGACTTACATAAGCTTAAAGTTACGGTGGCCAAGGACCCCCTTATAGTTTAGGACCAGCCTGTGAAAACACAAGATCGTTTAGGTAAAACTTCAAAATTCTGATCCAGTATGGAGTCTGGTTCTGCTGGAGATTTGGTCTTTCACTAAAAGTTTAGGCTTAACCGTCGTCTTCTGCTGAGGAGGATTTCAAGGAAAATCCTTCCATGGGAAATTTTGGTCACTAATATAATAACCACGATTTGTTCTTCTTGTAATTATAAAGACAAATTCAAATTAAACTTTATTTGTAGAGCCCCATTCCTGCTCCAAAACATCTCAAAGTATCTTTCATAATAAAATAGACGATAGGAAGATAGAAAATAGTAGTTAAAGTAGCAAACATAGTAAAAAAATAAATTAAAAAAACACATTAACTCCAACACATACACATCCCACAAGTAATCAAAATCAATTAATTATTAATAACATATATAAATCAAGTTTAAAATGAAGACAAGTAAAAACTATATGAAGGCTATACTAAAAAAAAAAGAGTTTTAGGTTTCTTTTTCTTAAAGACCTCCACAGTGGATGAAGCGCTCACATCCTCAGGCAGTAAAGGCCCACAGTGCTGAGAGAGGAGGAGGAGACCTGCATCCTGCTTTGGGCCAGAGAGGTTGAAAGGTACCGGCTAAATATAAATGGGCTCCAAAACTCAGTCCCTCCAGAGGGGTTGGACACTGTACCATTGGGGTTGTGTCTCTACACCTTCGGCTGGGGGGGGGGACAGATCTCTGACTGTGGCTTTGGCTTACGGACTGAACAGCAGTTCAGAGAGCAAAGAGCTTCCTTCATGGGGTCACTGGACGCTCCCTTAGAGATGGGGGGAAAGCTCGTCACCCAGAGACAGCTTGGAGTAGAGCTGCTGCTCCTCCACATCCAGAGGAGCCAGATGAGGTGGCCCAGAATCTGGTATCAATGCCTCCTGGACGCCTCCCTGGGGAGGTGTCATGGGCATTTTCCACTAGGTGGAGACCTGGGAAAGACCCAGGACACACTAAAGAGACTCCAACTCTCTGCTGGCCTGGGAACGCCTCGGGGTCCCCCCAGAGGAGCTGGAGGAAGTGGCCGGGAGAGGGAAGTCTGGGCATCTCTGCTTAGACTGCTGCCCCCGCTAACCCGGTCCTGGATGAAGAAGATGAATGGATGGACAACTTTTCCAAACAGTTTTTAACGCTTGTTGTCTCTCAGTGAATCATTCAATAGATGGCAGGAAAATAAACAACTTTCCAAAAAATGCAGACAACAAGCCGCACAAATCTATCGTTGGAAGAAGTTTCAGCTTCGCTGCAAATCACTTCCTGAGAAAGTCCTGTGGAAGTGAATGCTTTAGGAGACACTGTACCTCGCTTTGTTTTTGTCACAGCTGGAGCCGTTGATTGGAACATTTGCACCTTCACCAAAGGTGGATGGAGTCAGGTCGTGCTCCTCCCAGCGTCCACCTCGAAGGATGCTCACCGAAAGGCCTTTGGCCCAAAGCAGGATGCAGGTCTTCTCCTCTTCCTGAGAAACAAGTAGCAACAGGGGCAGCAGACAAGCAAAGGGTTGAGATTTGGAAAAACAAACAGACTGATGGTATTGATGATAATAACAGCAGTAAACCTACGATTAGACCAAAGAAAAGGAAGAAGGACAGTGAGCGTAGAGTGTTTAATAGAGAGTGATTTTCTAACTCAAACTGCTCCTTACTAATAATAATGTTTGTGCTGAATTATAGATTCATTCTCAGACTCAAGGCACTTTGGGAAAAAATGTCAAGAGTCAAGATTAAATATCACTAACAGCAAAATGAAAAGAAGAGGAAGTAAAGTTAAGTGACCAAGAATATATAATTGAGACATAAACTAAACCAAAATAATTAGTCATTCCTGAAAATGAAAATTAATAATTTTATTTTTGAATCTATACATATTTTCAAAGATATTTTTTTATTTAAACAAGCAAAACTAAACCAAATTGACTCAATACTCTTTCTGTCTTGTCCTTGTGAGGTTATAAAGTCATAGAAGACTGAAAGAATCATGAAGGTTTGTCTATCATGTGTGGGACCGACCTTAAACTCCACGGGACGGTAGACTCCAGCTCTTTCCCTGATCCGGCTTTGTCTCTCCCTCTCCCTGTAGCCGCCCCTGGCCTGGAGCAGAGAGCGTCCTCCACCCGGCCCCGCCTCCACGGAGAAAGACACCACCTCCTGCCGCAAAAGCAAAAGCGTGAAATCAAAGCATGAAGACACATCTGTGACGTTATTGTGTCACTACAATGAAAACTACAGTCACAAATTTGAAAAATCAAAATATCGGAAATTGAAAACCAAATGTTTGGTTTCTAAAGCAAAACTTTCTGAATAGTTTATATGAAATATTTGCTATCGATATCTTTTCTCCTTGGTTTTGAAATACATTCTTGGGTTTGCAACATAACTGTTTTCAGACAAGTCTTGAATCTCGCTTTCTCTCCATCTTTGTTTTTGCGTTCTCCATTCTGAGCTCAGCGTGAAAAATGTGCCATCAAACATTCCTCTTTGGACAGGCTTATTGTCAGACTAGTTAGTATTCAGAGATTATTTAACTTAATGTTAATTTGTTTAAATTAAACGTAATAACAATAACTATTTGTTTTTAGCAGGCTGCTAGAAGTTGAAGCTGGGGTAACTATGGTGCACTGGGGTTCTGTCCTCTTTTCTTTTCTACTTCTACCCTTCCTCTCCTCTATTCTTGATCATAATTTATCATTTAGTTCTCCATGCCTCTGTTTGGTACAGTGCGATTCATGTATTGTCCCTCTTTTCCTCTCCCCTCCTGGGGAGTGGGAGTGCTTCCAGACTCCAGTTGGCTCATCCGTGCTCCAGTTCCTGACCGTCTACCTCGCCTTTGCTCCCGCTCCTTCACCTGGCTGTGGATCCTGTCACAGCCAGGTGTCCACAGCTGTGGCACCTCGCGCCCCTGACTGTCCCCCCAACTCCATCCGGATGAAGCTCGTCTGCTGGACTTTAAATATGAAGTTGTAGATTTAGATAAGTTAATTCTTCTCTAAGAGTTCTGGTAAATCGTCTGTCCGTCCTGGGGGAGGATCCCTCCTTCATGTGGACACCCCTGAGGTTTCTTCGTTTTTTCCGGAATCCGGTTTTTTTGGGAGTTTTTCCTTACCGCGAAGGGGGGTCTAAGGGCAGGGATGCCAGTATAGCTTAGTCAGTTTGTTAGTTCATTTTAGTATTTTCCTATTGAACTCTTTGTATTCGCGATCCTTTTGAGTTCATGTTTACTTCGAAGCCCATCGAGACGACTGTTGTTGTGATTTTGGGCTATACAAATAAAATAAAATTGAATTGAATTCAAAAGCCAACCGTGCTGACGGGTCTAGGTTCTATCCTATCCAGTGCCTCGCATTGACGGTGCTTGGAGCAGACACTGGACTCTGTATCGGTTCTGTTCGACCAGCGTTCTGGCCCGTTTCTCTCTGAGTAAAACCCAGAAGGAGCAGCAAAGCCAAAAAAATACAACACTACTTCTGTTACTATTATAAAAAGAAAACAGCATTTCTTCCAGAAATATTTTTGGGTTTTACTTTAGACAAAAGAAAATAAGACACAGTGTGAAACACAAGACAATCTGCTGAAGCAAATTTACTGAAATGAAAAAAATAACAATAAAAGTCAAAAATGACTTTTTTGTTTCTGCTGATACATAAGTCTACTTTGGTGAGCCATCAGGATTACTAACTACTAACTACTGCTATTAAACTAAATCCAGGATGTCATTTGTATCCAGTAATGAAAGCAAATTATGCAAAAATATTTTTCTCTTTGCTCGTCTGGACAGAAACTGAAAACATTGTTGTGAAGCATAAAATAAAATGTGCTTTAAATGTATTTTATTAAAAATCAGAGCTTAGAGAAGGTCAACCAGTTTATCATTATTTTGCTCTGGAGGATCAATGGATCCTACAGGCCTGTTGATTTAGCGTAATGTCAGCAGATAAACTTTAAATGGTGAATTTCACAGTTTCAGGAGATCCTCAGCAACATCTTCAGGAATCTGACTAAACCAGAATCAGTGCTAAAAGAAAAATGTACGACTTCTGTTTAAAATGATTTAAAATGACTATTTCTTCAGCCAGTGAGGCAAAGCGTTGCAGACACCGTGTTGGGTAAACATGGTGACTCCATTGGACAGAATCTAAACCAATCAGCATGAGCCCTCTTGTCTGTGATTGGCCGTTTGGGAGCTCAGAGCTGAGCACGCAAAAGCAGATATGGAGCAAAAAGTGAGACGGCGTGTCTGAAAACATCTGTGTCACAAACTGTGTGCCATTTAGAAAGTTTTGTTTTTAAAACTCAACATTTTGTTGGCCATTTAGGAAATCTGTGACTTTTGCTTTCATTGTGGAGGCACAAACATCCCTTCAGACGTGTGATGAATTCCTGAAGGTGGAGTGAAAGCCTCACCCTGGAGGGCTGCAGGCCGGTGTACAGAGCTGTGTACGGGACAGACTGGCTTTTCATGATGTTCAGCACCTGACCCATCACTGCATCTGAGGGAGGGGCAAAAACAAAAGCCCCCGTCATTCCATCTGAACCGCACCAACCAACCAACCAACCACCCACCCACCTAACCCACGTTCCATGACCGGTCAGAACATTAGGAGGAACCTCAACATCATCTGACATCAGTTATTATTTCAATTCCAGAAAAACAAAAGCAACATTCTCAACTGGTCCTCCACCCTTTGCTGTGCAGCATTTGTACTTCCCTCATCATGCCAATGGTGTCAAATGAAAAGATGTTACGACTCACCGTTTTCACTCAGAATGTCCTTAGTTGACATCAAATCCGCCCTATGGCAGAGACAGACAGAGCCAACAACACCGTGAGGAAGTGCTTTTATTTGTTTAGTGCTTGTGTTTGACTTTTATTTGAACTTTTTCCTTTGTCATTTTAAGAATGAACTATTGCTTAGCTAATAAACACGATCGCTGTTTAAGTTTAGTGTAGAAATCTTTGTTATTACTCTCATTACACATCAGTGAGAGAAATGTAAATGTGCCACGTCAATTTACTTTCTAAAGATCTTAATGTTGCTGTCCTCAGGTCTGGCGGGGGACCTACCCGGCGCTGTAGGGCAGGCGAAACACTAGCAGAGCAGGAGAGGAGGCGTTGAGCCTTAGCTGGCTCAGGGTCTCGGGGTCCATGTACAGAGCAGAGGTCTCCAACTGATCCTGCAGCTGACTGATGACTGCATTAGAGGCAGGCCAAGACACAGCCGGCAACACCAGAGGGGACACGGCGGCCCTCAGAGCCCCCTGCCACGGGACAGACACACAACAAACGGGTGAATCGGGCAAATCGAGTTAGATAGTGGAGACCAATACCGACACATTCGATCCTTTCGTAAAAGATTTTTAAAAGATAAAAAAAAGTTTTATAAACTGATCCAGGTACACCTGCTCTCTGAGCACCAGCCCCTCCCAACCCACGAAAACGAGCAGGTTCTCACATTGTGACATCACAAAGTGAGGAACCGCCTCTTCAAGGAAGAGTCTGTGCTGCTTGCTCCGCCCCCAGACAAACACACACGCCCACTTTCTCCATGGAGCTAGTGGTGATCGGTTAAACGCTTTCCCTTTCTATGAACAATATGCGCATCCACTAGGAGCACTGTGGCCCCTAACTGAAAATTTTAGGGGCACAACCAGAAAATTTAGGGGCGCATACCGTAAATCAACATTCTAACCAAATCTACTAATTTCCACTGTATTACTAATAAATACTTTAATGCAGAAATTACAATGTGCTGTTTCAAATTCAGTGTCACATTTTATTCTGCACTTTTGAAGATGCAACAACAAGGTAAACTGACAGCACCATCGCTGTCATGACAGAACAAATACTAAACAAAACGGATGGAAATTTATGTTGGTGACACCAAATAAGTGCAGCCAAAATGCACAATAATTGTGTTTGAGATCACCCAGGTGAACTCAACGCTGGGCAGATCACCTGGTGTGAGACGTATATTTTTGTTTTTGCTCCAACATCACCTGTCAATCATCACAAAAATATCGCGAGAAAGGGGTGGGAGCAAGGGGCAAACCTACCCGGATACAGCTGGAAATTTAGTACTGAACTGACTGAAAGCTGCCCTGATGACTACAGAACAATGCATTATGGGAAATGTGTCCTGATGGGTTTTTGTAGTTGAGTGATCAATTAAAATAATTTAAAATACCAATTGATTAAAAAAAGGCTACATACATTACAAGACATTAAAATAATCATAAAATATATAATAACACAGATCATACTAAAGGGGAGAGGAATACTAAAACTAAACTGAATGTTAAGGACAACTCCAACTATTGTCCTTCAGTCTCGCTGTAAATTCGCCTTCATCTCACGCCCCCCCCCCCCCCCCGGTCTCCCCAACGATCCAAGCGAGCCGCCGGTTCATCTTAAACATCGTTGCATTCTCCCCACGTATTTTCAGTGTGTCTAAGGCTAATCTTGTTGTTGCTCGCACATGTTTAATGCTAAAGCTCAGTTAGCTGTCACGCATGTAGGTGTGGGACATTTATTCTCCTCAGCTGACCCGACTCCCGCGGTGTGCTGCCGTAAGCCGTGCATAAACCGTTTGGTTGCGACTGATGCGTTGCCGTAACCAAAACCTAAACCTTCCTCCGGGTCTGTGTGACCCAGAGAAAAGTTCAGCACGGACTGCATGTATTTAGAAAATTACGAGCGAATAGATACGTTCTAGAAAGGAAAGTAAGGAACTCCTTAATGTGGTCTGGGGAGGGAGGGGGCTGTCAGGGTTCGTGCTTTCAAGCCCTGTCATTGTCACGCCCCCAAGAGTCATTTACCCCACTGTGATTGGTTGGTCAGCTCCGCGCACGACTATGTAAAAGTGTCATTCGGACTAACTGGCGGCCCGCATTAATATTAAACTTTCATATTAAGGCGGGGGCCGCAAAATATCATCTTTGGGGCCGCAAATAGCCCGCGGGCCACGAGTTTGAGACCCCTGCTGTACACTCTGGCACTGGTACACTAGCCGCAGGTCGGAAGAACGAATCAATAGTTCGCTTGCTCATAGCTCAGACGCACATATCAGGTTGTGGTGAAATTTGTCTCCGTTTCCTTCCCACAGATGTTTACGCGCGCTCGATTATCTCTAGGCCCCTCCCCCTCCACGCATTTTAGCCACTTGCAGTGGCTTTCCCTATTCTTCTCACAGACATGCATCACGCGAGTGTGCTCGCGTTTCATGAGTATGTGCGCGAGTGTGTGTGTGTGTCTGCCTGCGTGCGTGTGCGCTCGCGTCTCATTGATCATTTCATTGATCATTGATGTGCCCCTTCCACGTTTAATGTATAAAAAAATACGGAGGGTGGGGGAGGCAAATTTACTGGTCGCACATGTGTGACTGAATGTAAAATTTAGTCGCACTCTATTAAATTTTGGTCGCAAAATGCGACCATTTGGTCACAGTCTGGAGCCCTGGCATCCATCTTTGGAAAAGTTAAGATGTTGTTTGCACAGACACGCTGCTGAGGGTGACTCTAAGATGATGTCATGAAATGGGCGGCACCCGCAAGGAGAGAAAGGCGGAGCCTCAGAGATGGAGTCGTCTTACATCTTTGAGGAAAATTAGCTGCAAAAATAACTCATATTTCATTGAAAAACTGTATTCTATAGTGTGTCAAAGGTAACACATGATCATATATATGGATATTGTTGACTCTGAAAGGCTTCAGAAAAGAACGATATAGACCCCTTTAGGGGTTAAAGGATGCAGACTAAAGCTGGATTACCCCCCACTTTTTCCACTTTTCAACTCTAAAAAGGTGGAAGTAAAGTTTGGCCCCAGAAAACCAAAATCTGCTTCAGAGACGGACAGAATTTTATTACAGTGCTGGTTTCCGGAACAATGCAATCAACACCGGCGCTTTAGCTCCAGTGACTCTTCCAACTGTTTATGCTATTACCGAACTTCCAGCAGATTCTCTTCTACAAGTTATGCTATGTAGGGTTTTAAAGTTGAGATATTCACATTGGTGCAACGCCACCGCCAGAAGCAGCTGATCCATGTTGATGGCGTAAACGGCTGGACCAGGGGAGTCAAACATACGGCCCGCGGGTGCGTATACGGCCCGCCAGGTGATTTAGTCCGGCCCACACATGAAGAGTAAAAATCATAAGGATGTTTAAAAATGAAAGCAAGTTTCTAGTCCATTCCTGTGGCGAGTTATGATTTTTAAAAGAAATAACCAAAATGCGCAATTGCGCCACTAGGGGGAGCAAAGGAAAAGCTTAACAGATGAAACAACATAACTCTGCATGTGCCAAAAACGAAACCTAACAGCTCTGTGTCTGGGTAGGCAGTAGTTTGGTTCCCTGTGAGCTTCATCACTGAAGGATGATCAGTAGTGACACAATAATGACTAAAATGTTGTCAAAAAGAAAAAAAAGGTTGAAGTGAAGTCCTGAGCTTTCCAGGAAAATTGAAAGCGCTTTATATGTTCATGGAGCTGAATGCAAACCTGCAAGCTTGGTATGTCATCTACAGGTTCTCCAAGAACATAACATTCAGCACCACTATGAGACTCTCCACAAAGAAGTTTCACCATTTGCAGTTAAGAAAAAAGAAGATTTAGCAACTATTAGCTGGACCGATAAATAACTATCTGGATTTACTGCAGCCGTGACATCAGTGATGGAGCAGTGAAAGCTAGCTACCTTATTGCTGCTATTACTGATGGGGAACTTATTGAAAAATGCTGAAGGCTGCAGAAGTCTTGTGCCCCAAAAAGCAGTCGACCTCAAACATGAGTCTGTCAAGAATTACGATCAGATCCAACATCTCTGAGGAAACATGGGCAGCCATATGAAGGAATCCAGTCATTTATTGTATTTTCAGTCACTATTGATGAAAGCACCAACATCACAGATATGTACATCTGTGCATATTTATTAGATGTGTTGAAGAGACGTCACAGTGGAGTTTCTGAAGTTGATGGACACAACAACTACTGATGACATTGTCAGCTCTCTAGTCACTGTGCTGGACGATGTTGGAGTGAACTGGTCACGTGAAGTAATTTTGATCACTGATGGCGCTCCATCAAAGGTCAGGAAGAAGGCAGGTGTTGCCACAAAATTCAGGCAGAAACCAGGAAAAGATTCTTATAAAAATGAATGATAATAATAATTGACATTTCATTGTGTTTTGCTCACTTGAATGACAGTAAATGTGTTTCTGCACAGGATCTGAATCCTGATATCTATGGACAGGTGAAGTTTCAGGAGAGAAAGGAGGTTAACTCCAAACTCTTATGTTCACAAATGTTTGCAAGTGTAATTTAGTGTAATTTTGTCATCGTTTGGACGTTTACATTTTAGGAAGATGTTTCATTTTTTTCTGTAGCCCCTCTTGAATAAATTATCAGGATTGCTTCAGTGTCAGATTTAAAATATTCAGTCTGCATAAAATTGAATAAACCGATATTTTTTAAAGTGAAATTAATTTTATTTAAGATCCATTGGCCTCTGTGAATGAATGTGTAATAAGAAATGATTAGGCTACCATGTTGGTTGAGGCAAGTTTTCCAATTGGGTAAAAAAACAAGAATAAAGCTGTTATTTTGCCTTTACGCTACTGGTCCGGCCCACTTAAAATCAGACGGGTTGAATGTGGCCCCCGAACCAAAATGAGTTTGACACCCCTGGGCTGGACAGTAAAGGAATGTCAATGAGCGACATCTCTGGTGTTTGAGGGTTTAGAGGTTTGCTGGGGTCCGTAGGCCACCTGCTTCCTCACCTCCAGACTTGGGAAAACGCTGTCCTGCTTGTTTCCAAAAACTCCTCCATATTTGGTGAAGTCTTCCATGCTCATCTACAGAACAAACAACATCACAGTGATTATCATTCTAGGGGCTGAAATCTGTTTAAGCCCTTTTTAACCTGAACCAAAGTCTAAAATCCTCCCTAATGACCTGACTGCTGTTCACAGTTTGCATAAGTATCTACAGAACCTCATTGACAGACAGGTAAGCAGGTCTTTGAGCCCAGATCAGAAACAGAGAAACGATTCCTTTACCTTGTCTTGAAGGAACAGCACCACATTTCGTGGACCCACGTCCAGAGCCTTCTGCAGATAGGAGGTCAGCTGCTGCTGCCCCACAATGTGGCCCGCAGTGGGAGGAGACGCCTGAGGCCAGAAGATTCTGGAGGACATGCAGAGAAGATGTTGGATAGATGATTTGCATCAGCTATGTACGTTGAACGAGTCAAAACTGAAATTAACCACACAGAAAGTCACAGTAAAGAACTCTCAAAAACCATAGCTGGGTTCCGTGGCTGTAAGCAAGTGGTTAAGGTGGTATGTAAGGTCGGTCTAGACCTTCTGCGGGTAGATCTGTGGTTGAACTGGAGAGTTCTTTGAGAGAAAATGATCAAAAAGGGAAGACCTTATTCTGTCTGGAGGTCTCCCAATAAACCAAGAGTGTCCCTTCACAGCAGGATCTCTCCATGAGGCAACAGGCCACACGCCTGCTGACGGAGCACCAGGGCCTCTGGGCCTCAAAGTCACAGTAAGGAAGAGAATTCTTCTCCTCTAACGGAACCTCTACACTTCCAAACGCCTTCAGCTAGGTTGATGACATGAACTATGTTGTAGCCAGAGTAGATGCATACATTCTCTGTTTTCTGATTGGTTGACCGAATCTTTGCTTTACCTGTTTGCATATCAAGTTGCATGAACCACACAGCTCCCTCAAGAAGTGTTAGTAAATACAGAAAGTTTTGTATGGCAAGCAAAGAGGATCATAAAACACCAGGAAAAACAGAGTTTTAAAGAAGCACATTTAAAGAAAAGCCGGTTACTTACTAGGTGTGTATATTGGTAAGAGTCTGGTATATTAGTACCCCGATATTTTACTGGAACACATTTTCTTATTTTTTTCTCTTCAAAGTTTGACTTAAAAAAACAGTGCCTGAATATCAATACATCTCTTATTGTACTAAAATTGTAAAATTCAGTTTATTTAGTGATCACAATGTTAAGCACTGCAACTGTATCTCATAGATAAGTTGCTTTTATCAGAACAAATTCATTGTGCTTTTATTTGGTAACTTCAAATATGTAAAGGGAACAGTAAGCAAAATATATTTCAGTAAAGAAAATTAATAGAATGAATGTGCCTTAACCAATAAGGTTCTAAAAGTATGATTGAGGAGATAAAGTGCTGTTTATTTTGCTTAATGTCGCTTCTCCAGAACTTTTTAACAGTTCAGGAGCCTGAATGGTGTTTCAAAAAGAAAGAAAATAAAAAAACACTCATTCTATCCAGAAACAATGAGTGTGATGATGAGGCAGCATGACAGGATGAAGGAGAAGCTTTAATGTGGCTAAGATGCTTTGTTGACATATCAGTCTGCTGCTGCAGCTCCGTTTTCTCTCACACAGAAGTAAAATAGTGACGTTGTAACGTTGTAGTAACAATGAGCGTTGTACACATCACTCTGATCCATCAGGTCACTAAGCTAGAATCTATTGCTGTGAGGTTCTGCAGAACTTTGACCCGCTTTGCTGACAGCATTGTGCCTGATGCTCCATTCATTAGCCGCTGTGCAGCTGCAGTGCTTCACTCGTTCTTATCTGAGCCTCTAAAAAGCACTGAAATCTGTGTTTCTATGTTAGTGGCAGCAACATGGAACAGAGTTTCTGTTTGGTATCCATCCCAAGTAAAAACTAAGTAGTTCATGTCTCATAACAACAAAACAAGCTGCTTCTCTCTGAGATCTTCTTGTTTGTTGCTTGTTGCTCAAAGAGACTCCTTGTGCTCTGCTGCCAACAAGAGTCAGAGACTGAAGGACGCTCAGAAATAATTAAATAAATAAATTCTGACAGCATTTTGAATCGATACAATTATCACCAAATGAACTATAGCGATATATCGCAGGAAACATTTTTTCCAACTCCCCTAATTTGTGTGTTAGCATATCTTACCGTGCAAGAACAAACATCTCCATCTCTTTCTACAACGCGTGTAAAAAAACACATTTTAGCACGTTCAAAAATGCACATCATAAATCCTGCCCTGCCAAATTTAGAACATTAGCCAAATGTTTTCACATGCGTTGTGTCTCAACTCGCCTTCAGGGCCGTTTCTGTCAGAGTAAAACCCAGAAGGAGCAGCAAAGCCACTAAAATAAAATAAAACGGGGTTTTCTATTCATTTCTTTTTGTGTAGCAACCAGTGTGTTTAAAATGTCCAAAGCAGTTACATTTTATTATGATGATTAAGATTTGGATGTGAACTATTTTTTGGTAAATAACATTTTTTCCGTGAGTAAAAGCACACGGGTTCTTACAAATAAGATGCTGTGAAAATTATCACAAAAGTTAACAACGCTTCTTCTGCTAAATACATGAATCTGCTTCGGTGAGCCGTCATTTTCTGCCTTTATCTGCTGTTAATCTGTTTCCAAAACACCTGTGCACAACTCAAAGATGGGAGAAAGCGAGATGAGACCCAGACGCATGTGAAAACTTTTGTGTAGCAAACCCAAATGTACTGAAAGCAAATATGTAATATTTCTATTTGCTACGTAGGACCTGTTTGTGCAAAGTGGTGGCATAAATATCACATGTAACAGACCAGGTTTTTTTTATGTAATGCAACATTTAAAACGTGCTTAAAAATACGATTTTCGTTTTCAGCGTCGTTTTATGGTATTTTGATCCTTTTTGCTTGCCATAACATAGAGCTGTCAATCAAAGCACTGACTGTGAGGTTTAATGAACCTGCATGTTCTCCACATGCAGATACTTATCTCAATGACAGAAGAACTCAGTTTTCTCTAAAGCCTTGTAATACTTATTAATGCAAAACAGCAAGTCAAACTGTAAACTCATTTATTAAAGGGATAGAAAATTAACATTTAACCGTCTCAGCGAAAGATTTGAATTAAATGATTATTTGGGGAGTTTTCCAGGGCTAAATGGGGGGTTGTTCTTTGGGATGAGGTTGGACTCCCTGCACCGTGAAGAAGCGGACAGCCTGGCTTTTCGCGCTCGTGCGGGCGGCTAGCCGTTAGCCGCCATAGCTCGAAGAAACCCCCCCGAGAGGAGCCCCACTCACCCCTCACTGCTCCACATGATCAGCGGGACCTGCTCGCTGCAGCCGCCCGGGTGCAGCGAGGCCGACAGGGCGAGGAGCACGGCGTAGACCGCAGGGATGCTGCGGAGAACCACTGACCCTGACGACGCCATCTTCACGGTCCCTGAAGGCTGCCGTGACGTCAAGAGTCACGTGACTATGAGTGAGGCGGGCTCAGGCGCGCGGGGGCTCGTCATCATCAGCCAACTAATATTTGGTTTAAAAAGAACTATGGATATACAAATACAAACTGCATGGTGTAGAATTTTCCACTTTTATTTTCTTTAATTTACCGGTTTTCTACAACAGTACTTGAATAAGTATGAATGAGGATTGACTGAATAATGGACAAATTGTAATTGTACTTTGAAAAGAGCAGATACATCTAATCTAATCCATTTTTTAAACTTTAATATACATTTCAAAATCCTGAGCTCCTCAGTTTTCATTTGAATGCAGTGTTAAAACACACTGATGTTTAGAAGCAGTCTGCAGGATCCATCATAAACATGTTACCTCCATAATAAGCCATGCCTACATTTAAAGACAGACAAAAAAATATATAAAAATACTCAACTCATGCATTTGAAAAATTTAAATACTTTATTAGGATTTACATGGAGAAGGACAGAATGGTAAACCACTGTAGTGAGTTCAAATGAAACAAACGGATTCCAAAATAAAAACACAACAGTTTTTCCCCTCTGGCAAGAAGAACCAGAACTGTAAAACCTGATTGGCGACGATTAAAAACTTAAATATATCCGAGGAAAGGCATTTCCTTCCTGTCACAAGTAAACAGAGATCCCTTGCCATCATTTTAAATCAAATAATTGAATATGATCTTAATCCAGCGTGAAGAAAATCTACATTTGAAGTGAAAGCATCAAGATTTTACTAAAGTGGAAATGGATTTGAGGATTTCTATCTGCCTGAGCGTGTTTACAGTCATCAACAGAAGTTGCGTCTGCACATTTACATCCATGAAGGTTAGAGATGAAGAAAATGAGCGTGTGCTGGTGTCCCAAACCGTCAGAGACTGTTCATCCAGCACAACCGTCTCTAAAAAATAAATCAAATCCAAGCTGCAGGTAGTCTTCATCTGTCTTGAAGATCGGGGGGATCAAACCCCACATGCTGTGCATCAGTGGGCTCAAAGCAAGACTAAAATCTTAATAAAAACCCCTTCTTAGCTCCAAATCCTGCTTAGGCACTGAAGGTTGGCAAACTGCGCCGTCCAGGACGGACAGGCGTGAAGCTGAAGAACGCTGGAGCAGAGTCATCTGTGGGAGGGGGTCACGGTGCTGCACACACATGCTGCTTTACACCAACAGCTATGGCTGTTTAAAAAATAAGGAAAAAAAAAGGTTGCATGCATCCCACCGTCCCACAGAGGATGATGGAATCACATGTGTGTGTGGGGGGGTGGGGGGGGTGGAGCAGGTGGACTCAGAATTTGGTCTGCATCTGTCCATGGAGGGTCTCTGCGTGGGCTTTTAGTTCCTGTAACTCCACCTGGATGAAGTCAGTCAAAGTCTTCCTCATTTCCATCTGGGGAAAAACACAAACATGGGTTTCTACTTTGCCCCTCAGAATGACTGAGTCTCTGCCTTCAGCGGGTTTACGTGGGACACTGAAAGAACTTCACCTGGCTTTTCTTTTCAGCTCGAAGGGATTCCACCAGCTCCTTAAGGCTGAACGGTCTCCCAACCAAGACTGTGATTCTCTGCAAGAAAGCAGAGACGTTACCCACCACAGAACCGCCCCTACAAGCAGGGTCAGAGGTCAAATACAGAATGTATGCACAGCCACTGGTCACGTGGAAGTACCTTTCCAGTCCGAGGAATGTAGGGCGTCACGTTCGGTAGAACATCACTCAAACCTGACCAAAAACAAAAAAAAAAAGACCAAATGTAGTTTTTATCATGTTGATGCTTCTAATGTAGTCTTGTTTAGTCGTGTTGAGAAGCAGGAAGATACGAACTGACGTAACCCTTGTGCTATCCTAGGCACTTTAACATTGGGAGTTGGGTCATCTAGACCAGTGGTCCCCAACTTTTTCATCGCCACGGAACGGTATGACGTTAGACAAAACTTTCACGGACCGGTCTTTCAAACGTAGGCTGATAATTACTGTAGCAATACTACGATGAAGAAGGAACAGAGACGTGACAAGACGAACCCTGCGCTTTTATTTTGGCAGGCATGTCATTGTACATCGCACAGGTGTCATCATCCTCTCCCTTTCCCTCACTCATGGTGCAAAAAAGAAGTACTGTCTAATAAATGTAGCTTAAATGTTCTTTTTTTTTGGAAGTGGAAGGCTCCACTTCTGTCTCCTGGCTGGACGTTTTCCCCTTGGCAAAGGAACTTTCCAAAGACGTTTTTCACTCATTTTGCTAGCTCCTTGGTTTTATTTTAGCGGTATCTTATCACGTGACCGAGAAGAACGCCTTGGCCTGCATCAAGAGAGACATAGATGGATGGAACATCCGGAGAATCAGGCAATTTTTCAAAATAAAACATCTTTCAGACTCCAAAATAAATAAAATACAAGTATTGCAAGTTATTTATTCTTTCTGTGCTGCCTGGTACCAAAAAACCCACGGACCGGTACCGGTCCACGGCCCTGAGTTGGGCTGCTTTAAGGGTCACGGGTTGCTGGAGCCCATATCTGTGACTGTCCGGTGAATGTGGGGCTCAATTTGTTGCAGAGCCACCCCTGCCCAACAAACACACAGAGGGGTAACTACATCCATGAATTCACCTGTGAAGCATGTCTGCGGACTGCGAGAGGAAACTGGAGAAAACCCACACATGCAGAGCAGAGCATGCTTCATGCAGGCAGGGGTCAAGCCTATCAAGCCTGAAGTACGGGGGAAAAGCTGATTAGAGCTCGCTCCAGTCAACGTTATAATGCTCTGAAAGTGATCATTGGACTCGGTCCATCTATCCCCCCCCCCCAAAAAAAAAAAACACATTTGTGTTCTAAAGTGAAGCCATCAGACTATCAATAGCATCCCGACAGAATAAAGTTCTTCTGTAAAACCTGCAGGAAGCCAAGCGTCAAATGTTGGTCCATCAGGTTAAAAGAACTCCAGAGCAGTGAGGAAGCTTTGATTTTGTTTTCATATTGTCTCACTGGATTACTCACCAACATGCCAAAGCGGCAGAATAACCGGATTGAGAGAACATTCAGCGATGAGTCGACCCACGCCTGACAGAAAAAAGGACAACATGGTATTTTGTTTATAGATCTTCAAATGATTATGTACTTAACAGATCAAGAACAGAAAAAGCTTCTTCTCAGTGCCTCCCATCGACTGTAAATGAGAACTGGACCGTGTCATTATGACTTCACCCATAGAAAATGACTTTCTTCTGGTTCCAACTAAATGTAGTCGATTCAGTCGCCATTTTTCCATGACACACCCTTAGCGTGTTAGAGCCAGACAGCGTCTGTAAGCAGTGACTGGACCCGGTCGGTCTGAGTCAACACCTCTATAGCAACCACTCTATCCAATCACAAGAGAGCTTGTTGGAAGGCCACACCCCTAACACTAAAGGCAGGCTTAGGAGAATCTATCAAACAATTTGAACATTTGATAAAAGACCACCTACTTTTATTCAGGTATCTGAATGGTCAGTTTTTAACTTGAATAACTTTCACTAAAAAAAAGAAGAAGAAAAAAAAGAGGATTATCAAGAACATGTTGGGGGGGAGTAATCAGATCCAACAGAATGACTGAGTAACAGCTGTTTGTTTATTTATAGAAGTCTATGGGATTTTGGCCTCTTTGAACCAGCGGGTACTTCCTGTTTAGAACGCCACAGGGGGAGGAGTCACTCAGTCCAGTCCTCGTTTACAGTTCATGGAACCTGCATGTACATGTACAGACCTCAAGAACTAAGTCAAAACAAGAAAACAAGTCCCAAAACTAAGCCCTGTGGTACTCCTTTGGAGTCCTACTCCATGGAAAAATGTGTTTTATGTGTTTTTTACGTTGTCTTGTTACATTTTTTCACTATTTAGGACATATAAATAAAAATAACCTTAAAAGTTCCTTTTTGAGTATTTTTTTTTTTCATTTAAATCATTGTAAATGTGGAGCAGACAAAAAAAATGCTGTTAAAAAAAGACTGTAGCTGTTACGTACAAAATACACTGGATGGGCCAAAAGCTCTCTGCTCTGCTCTATTTTGATGCATCTACTTGCAGACAAATAGATTCATGGTTGTCTTTGTTTTGTATTTCCGCTGGACTGTCTAATGTTAGCCTGGGGTTGAGTTCCTCTGGGAACTAAAGCCTGAAGTGTGAAGTTTGTTCTCTGCATTTGCTTTTCTGATTCCAGCATCTCACCTACCCCACTTCAGACGAATGAATTCCTCCGTCATGTTGACTTTACCTGGAAACAACAAGGCAGGAGACCAAAACAATAAGAGAACAGTTGATGCTGAAACCTGAGCAGGAGCCCCAACACATACCTTCTGGGAAAATGTGCACCCATTCACCTCTGTTCAGTTTGTCCAGAATGAAATCCATACCCTTCTGGTAAACCCCATCACCTGGAGAAAACTGGTGCTGTAGGTCATGTGCTCAGCGGAGAGACGGGGCGAGTGCCGGCACCCTCTCACCTCTGCAGACGGGGACGCACTTGCCTCGGCTGAAGAACCTGGAGTGCAGCTCTTTGGTGAAGCAGATGTCTGAAGCTGTTGGAGTCCTGCAGCATGCAGACGGGTGGGGATCGTTACAGCAGGAGGAATCGGAGCGTCGGCTCCTGTGTTTGGGATCAAACTCACCATCGCATCTTGTTATAGTTCCACAGCTGTCGGAGCTTCAGCACTCCTGTTGAAAACATGTGCACCCGTTCACCTTTGACTGGTTTGTCCAGAAGAAATGATCACTGGCTGAGCCCCTACCCCCCCTCCCCTTACCCCAGATGTGCGGGTCATCCATGCAGGACTGATGATTGGCTAGAGTGATGAGTGGCGTGTTGGGGGGCCTGTGATCAATCAGGTTCAACAACACGTCCCGGTTATGGACGGTCAGATAGTTCATGTACTCTTAAAGAAAGACAGCACAAACGAAGCGTTGGTTTGCTTTCATGCACAGATCTGGTCTTGGAGACGTGCACAGCTTCACTCACTGGTCCAAAAGTAGGAATAGGAGCCGACCATGCCCATGACCAGCGAGCCAGAGATCCTCCACGCCAGGGGAGGGGGCTGAGGGAATGGCCATCTGACCTCCAGAGGCATCCCAGCGATCCAGAGAACGACATGCACAATTTTCCTGAAATGGAGCCACAAAACGCCTTTAAACCAAAACCAATCTCATACAGAAAAAAATGTGACATAAAAAAATGTGGACAATTCGGACAACTTAGTTATTAGAGGTTTATTAGGAAGCTTGATGAGGACTTTGGACTTGATGAAAGTAAAATTCCTGTAAAGCCAAACAAAAAAAGTGAAACTAAAATTATGACACCATTTATTAACGTTTTGGATCTTTTTAATGTTTCTATATATTCAGCTCATTTGTGGTGACATCGTGCACAGTGGTCAGCATTCTTGCCGCACAGAGAGAAGATCCTGGTTCAAATCCCAGCTGGGTCCTGTCTGTGTGGAGTTTGTATGTTTTCTCAAGTCAGTGTCCAAATTATATTTTGATGTTTCTAAATGCTCATCTTGGTGTGAGTTTGTCTTTGTGTAACCCTGTGATGGACAGCAGAACTGAGCTTTAGTGGTTGGCTCCAGCAACCCTGGTTTGGAAGATGAAGGAAAAAAGTTCTTTTGTAGCATGTGATGAGTCAATGCTGGATTCTAATAAAGTGGACTTTAGCTAGCAGCGGCTTCATCTGAGCACTGGCTGCTGGAGGTTGAAGTGTTTATACAGAAAAGGGTGTTTGGAGTTAAGTGGGAAACAGTTTTCCAGTCGTGCACGGCTTGGTATGATGGTAAATTCAGATCGAGTTGATCTTTGATCAATGTCAAAACTGCTTTTTTCCCCTTAAACCTTAAAGAGAATAAATAAATGAAGGAATCTAGCAAATATGCCCATGAGATTTGACAACCATGACGAATTGGAAAGGACTTTAAGTCATCGGGCGACTTTTGAGAGGATTGTCTGTCACAGTTGTTTTAAATAAAGTTAATACAAAAGAAAGTTACCCTTTAAAAATGGACTTGGGTTTCCCCCCACAGTTTAAAATGTATATCTGATATCAAAGACTTAAGTTTATTTCATAAAAAATGTGGTTGTTTTTATACATATTGATGTAGATTTGTGTTTGCAGCTTGAAATAACAGCAGAGTTGTTTTTAGCAGCCAGCTGAAGTTTGAAGCTAGCTAGCTAACTAGCTAGCACTTTACGGTTCCTCCGAACGGGTGGTGGAGACCCGGAATGACAGACTGACCACAAATGACAGATATACGTTAAACTAAATATAGTCATCTTTGCATGGGGCAATTATACTCAAATTAGTTCCCCGATTAGCTCATTCCAAAACACAACCACAGCCTTCTGTAAACAGCAACAACGAGGCGCCTCCTTTCGCTCCGGTTCTTGTGAAAATTCTGGATGAATGTGAGAATAAAGAGCTGGATCAAACCTCTGGCTGCTCTCCGGCACGTACGGAGTGTCCCCGTTTAAAAAGTGGAGGGAACCAGGTCGGACAAGCGAGTGAGAAAAGACGAGGATCTACAGCGGCTGCGCGCGACCCAGACCGGAAACAGTAATGCGTCACATCCGAGGCGGCCGCGGCTAGACTGAAAAAACAACTATTCACAGGCTAAATACTGTAACATAAACAAAAAAGAAACATAAATTAATGTTCCATTTGGGAGGACCGGCCTGAGACAGTCCATCACATCTTCTGGATCAGCTCACATTCAAAGACTTTTTTTGGGGAAAGACTTTAGCAGTTCCGTTATTGGTCTTCAAGGATTTTTCTTTAAAAAAGGAAAACATCGTTTCTTTATCAAGGAGTTAAAATAATATTCTTAAATAATTTCATTAATCATAAGGAAAAAATATTACATTCACAAACGTGATTTTGTGTATTAAACCAGAGACCTGCTTTTGTCCACTTTACAGTGGTTTTGTTTTCTCCATTAACCATACAAAGACTTGAATAATCAAACCAAAAAAAAAAAAAAAAGCATTTAAAAAGTCAATATATGTACAGGTTTTGGTTTGAGTGTTTGAAAGCCCTCTCTGTCCAAACTAATATTGTTCATCATATACTGACTGTATACTTTTTTCTTCAATTAAAAATAAAGAAAAGAAAAAAAAAGGAAACCAAAAATATAAACATCCAAGAATCGGGTCTGGTTTGTTGTAGTATGAAAGAGTAACTGTTGTAATTTTGTGAGTGTGTTCTGAAATTGTGTGGACTTTTACTCTGGAAGTGATGGGTTGGTGAGAGGTGTTCTGTGGATAAATAATAACCTGAGTTTTAATAATAATAATTTTAATGGAAAAGAGAATAAGTAAAGGTTGGTGTGACGAAACATGGGATCCTAACCCTAACAGGCTCGTGTGAGACTGGTCTCAATCCCTTCCTCACTTTCTCCCCTCCTTACCGAAGAGTGTGTGGCATGTGTGGAGGTCAGTGTTATGACATTTTATCTAATAGTTTTAAATCAAACAATGTAACTACACATTTTCAAATATTTTTGACCAATTTCCTTTTAAAATACCCAAATGAAAATACGGCTTTTGCTCCTCATTTTTGTTGCACCAACCAGTAATATTAGCTTGGAGTTGTGAGGGACTGTAAGCTAGCATGAGAGCATGAAAACAGATGGGCGACGGGATGTGGGAGCGGGCTTGCTCCGCACCAGCAGTCCCACCCACAACTCAGAGGTGAATTCCTAGTGAACTCCTGCTGCTCTGCAGAAACTATGTCCTAATAAAAAAGTCACAGGTTTTTGTCTAAAAATGGCATCATCGTGATTAAAAGACCAGTGGGAAAACTTTGACCATCGATCAAAAGACGATCAATGTGGGACTTTAATACATTTAAATACAAAAAACAAATATTGCAAACTTCCAAGAATTACTGTCTTGAATATTTAAATAGTCTCTAAATTTGTTTTAGCTAACCTAAGCTGTTTCATTGAAGACATTGGTGAAAATGTGGAACCAACGACTGTCGTTGGTTCCACATTTTCACCAATGTCTTCAATGAAACAGAATAAACATCCAAAACACAGATCAATGTGGTTTTACTGTATTCATTGCATATGTTCCATAACTGTAGGTATGCACTACCACTTAACTTATAATGTGCAAAAGCAGTTGCAACAATTTAAAAGTTAACCATGGACACAAAAGGCCAATATTTGACTAGTAAGAAGCAAAACTTCTACTGTTTAGGGGTTAGGGTGCTTGAAAACCTCACCAGTTAACAGGAAATACACTAAATGTCCACTGGTAACTTACTCCTACCTGCTATCTGTTTTTAACCAAGACAGGAACATCAGTTCACTGATGGTCTTCTTACTAGTACAGCAGTGCACCATCAACGAGTTCTGTAACAAAACAGGAGGCAGCGGGGACTAAACTCAAACACAATGAGGAAAGGTGACAGAAAAAGCTTTTCTGATAAGACAGGAAGGGAACCGACGCTTCCAATGTTTGATAGAACAGAGTCTAGGAGTCGAGGTTTAAGAAAACCGAAAACTCTGCCCTTCTGAGGCAGACGGAGCAGAGTGAGAAGCATGGAGGTGGAGTTCAGCGATCAACTTGAGTTTCAGGAGGGTTTTTGTGGAAGACCAAAGAGGAGAAAGTTCCCATAACGTATGTGGACGAGAACAGGTGCAGAATGGTGGAGAGAAAAGCCAAATTTGATGGTAGAACTATTCTGACCATGTCATGTTATAGACAAGATCTTTAAGAATGACAGCTAGACTACTTTTGCTATGTCCCAATTTCCCTCCCTAACCCCTAAAATACTCAATGCGGGATAATCTTGTACTGTGGATTTTAATGGGATTCTGACATGCTCAGTACTTTTTTTTTTACAAGATTTATATCATGCAGTACTTTTTTTAACAATATTAATTTGGACAGGATTATATCTGTTTTCTGAGCTTTTAAGTGTATTTTGATCAATTCATGCATTTCCAAGTATTCCTCTATAACCCTGCTCTCTGAGCACCAGACCCACAAATCCACGAAAACAAGCAGGTTCTCACATTGTGATGTCACAAAGTGAGGAACAGCCCCTTCCAGGAAGATTTCGAACTGCCAGCCCCGCCCCCAAAATAACACACACGCCCACTTTCTCCATGGAGCTCCTTTTCTATGCACAATATGAACATCCATCCTTGTAAAAGTCTGCATGTTTGTTTTCGTGGGCAAAACAGACACGCTGCTGAGGTCGGCTCTAGGATGATGTCATGAAATGGGCGGCACCCACAAGGAGAGAAAGGCGGAGCCTCAGAGATCATGTAGTCTTCCAGGTTTGAAAATAGCTTGTGAAAACGAATATTACATTTCTAAAATCATTCTTTAGTGTATATATATATGGATATGGTTTACTATAAAAGGCTTAAGAATAGCATGATCTAGACCCTTCAAAATGTCAAATTTTTTCTGTAATACAAGTTATTTAAGTTATAAACTTACCAATCAGCTGCTTCAATAAAAGTATGGGGTCTCACGTTCGACAGATTCTCACGAGCCCACTTCCAGTGGTAGGGGTGTGGACTTTTAACAAGCTCACTCCTGATTGGTTAGAGCGGTTGCCATAGATATGTTGACTTAGACCAACTCAGATCAATCGCTGTTTACTGCCGTCGTTTCTCTGCGACATGGCGGCGCGTGTATGGCGGGAAAATGGCGACTGAACTGACGTTTTTGTTGATGTCACACGTTTTCCCGCTCCAGTTCTCGTATACAGTCAGAACAGGTAACTTACTGAGACACACACTGATCAATCTTTTGAAGATCTCTTCCACAGAGGGAACTTCGTTTCTTGAGTATTTGAGAAGACAGACTCTCGTTTGAGTCATTTCCTTCTAAAAAGGAAGACACTTCCACAGAGATGAAGTTTCACACATGACAGCGTTACAGTTTAGTGACAGATTTTCTCAACAGTTTTCCATGCAGATCAAAGCAAACAGACATGACTAAAGACACTAGAAACATGATTAGAGTTGGCTCCTCCTCCTCCCCCACCGCCCCCATCACAGTCAAAAACCTCATTCCACACAATTACATGGAGTTTTGAGCTTTAGTATCTGACTTTGACAGATGCTATAAGTCTGATATCATAAAGGTAAAAACCCCCACACCGCCCCACCAGCACCTGTAGAAGTTAGAGCTGCCCCAACAGCTAAAGCTTTGGGGTTAGTTGCTATAAAACTGGATGGAGATACCCGGGACATAAAAGCAAATCTTCCAAAAATAAAAGACAAAACAGTTCTTTAAATAAAAAAAATAGAAGCAACAAACTCGGAGGTTTAGTCGAGTCAGGACTCGGCGGGAGGCAGCGTGACGCTGCTATCTGGTCTCAGCTCCGCCTTCCGTTTCTCCACCAACATGATCCACTTCAAGAATATTTCATTCTGCGGCAGAAATGTGGCTGTTAAAAATCCCGTATTGCTACTTGTACCAAAGCTGTAGATATATCTTGGGCAGGCTGTTTATCTGCGGGGAGCCCACTTTTGCACGTAAAAACAGGGGGTGTCATTACAGGCCTGTGCCTTGTTGGAAGCTATAGTTGGATGGAACCAGTTTCATCAGACGCCTCCTGCTCATCTTACAGCACTGCCCTGCAGATCCTGAGGGCCGTCACACGGACGGGCAGCATCTGTTCTGGAAGAGCTCCTCCACCACGGAGGAGTCCGCCAGGGTGCTGATGTCGCCCAGGTCTTTCTCGTTGCAGGCGATTTTGCGAAGCACCCGCCGCATGATTTTTCCTGCAGACAGACAGTTCAGAAGCTCACATGTAACCCACCTGTGGACGGACTTGAGTGTTGGGGAGTGTTTCCCATCCCTGGTCCTTGGGGAACACTGTTCTGCCTTTTTCTCAATCCAACCCTGCTCAAACACACCTGCCTTTGACCGTCATTGTCAGGCTTCTACAGAGCCTGAGGATGAGCTGAATCATGTGTGCATAAGCAGGGCAACATGGAAAACATGCAGGACAGTTTTCCTCCAGGACCAGGGTTGGGAAACACTGGTGTAAAAGACGCCTGCTGAAAGGATTACCGCATCACCGAGGTCATCACCGCACGTTTTTTTTTTGAAAGTTTTCATAAATAAAGATTTCATGAACGCAGACATGGAGACATGATTACTGATGTTTTTGTAGAGCTTTTCAAAAGAAATAAACCTGACCTCCCAACATCAACTGTGTCTGTCAAGGACGATGAGGATATAAACTTTGAACAGTAGCTCCTCCCACGCACAGCGGGAGCGTCAAGTTTATGAAGACATTTTTCTGGACGAACGTGGAGCCGTGAATTTGTTGTGTACTAAAACAGCCGCCTATTTGACGTGTGAATCCCGTGGGGTTTGAACGCAGCATTAGAGATTTTCATAATGTCAGAAGTGCTGCACTCTAAAGATGCATTAAACAGGTAAACTAGTCTGTGTTCATGGAAGAGCAGGTCTTGCCAGATCTGGTCTTGGGCAGTCCCGGTGCATTCTGTATGTAGTCTGGTGTGGCGATGGCTCCAATCTTTTCCCTCACTGCAAGAACAACACACAAACACAAGATGCTCAATGAAGCTGGCACGCTCATGTCGATGTAGATTTTTATATGAAATGGTCCCCAACCCCCAGGCCGCAGACCGGTACCGGTCCGGGGGTCATTTGGTACCGGGCCGCACAGAAAGAATAAATAACTTACATTACTTTCATTTTGTTTATTTCGGAATCTGAAAGATATTTTATTTTGAAAAATTGCCTGATTCTCTGTTTCATCCGTCTATGTCTCTCTTGACGCAGGCCAAGGCGCTCTTCTCGGTCACATGATAGGTTACCGCTAAAATAAAACCCAGGAACTATCAAAATGAATGAAAAACAAACGTCTTTGGAAAGGTTCTTTGTCAAGGGTAAAACGTCCAGCCAGGAGACAGAAGAGGAGCCTTCCACTTCCAAAAAAAGAAAGCTACATTTAATAGACAGTACTTCTTTTTTGCACCATGAGTGAGGGAAGGGGAGAGGATGATGACACCTGTGCGATGTACAATGACATGCCTGCCAAAATAAAAGCACAGGGTTCGTCTTGTCGCGTCTCTGTTCCTTCTTCATGGTAGTATTTCTACAATAATCATCCGGTACGTGGTGCTAAAAAGGTTGGGGACCACTGGTTTAGAGGAAGAAACTGTCAACCAGCAGCTGTTGAACTAGACGTATGCAGGTGGATGAGCTTCTACCATTTGAGGGTTAAGGTTCTGGAAAAGCTCTTCTTGGGAGGTTCTTCTGAAATCTATCACAAGTTCATGACGACCATGAAAAACACATGTTGGTGACACGCTCTGGGATGAGAAGTTCTTCTGACTCTAACCTAATTTCTTAATCTTGTCCTAACTTCAAAGGTTTGATCTTGATGTCCAATCAGAACCCAGCATACCCTTATTGTCTACAGTTAGATCTTGTTCTGTGACTTTTGACACCATGATTCTTGGGGATGAAGATGTTCAGTGGCTTAGCTCCTGTTCTAATGAGGGGCTCCTCCACAAAACTGAAGGGCTTCAGACCGACCTTGTTTCTTGAGTTCTGCCTCCAGCATCTGGCTGTAGGCGACTCCATCCTTTAGCGTGACGAAGCAGTAGAGGCTCTCTCCTTTGATGGGGTGCGGTCTACCAACCACAGCAGCTTCTGCCACAGCCCGGTGCTCCACCAAAGCAGACTCCACCTCTGCTGTGCTCAGCAGGTGACCTGATCAGAAGGAAAGTCTAAAACTACTGTGGTTTTTACCATTAAGCTTCTGTAAAACACCTGCTGAACCACAAAAATGCAGTCGGAGTCTTAGTGAGACTGCAGGAGCAGATCCGGTTTCACCCGTTATTAGCCTTTGCAAATGGTGGAAATCCACGCTATCGACATGGTCAGTGTTTGTTATTTGGGGCCATCTGTGTTACTGTCGTAATGTTTGGGCTAATGAATGTCAAACTAATGAAAATCTTTCTTATTAGTAACATCAAAGGAAACTTTAATGCATTTCGCTCAAATTCAGACCAAACAGGAAAAGCCCTCATGTAAAGAGCAATATCCTTAACTTTTTGTGAGTATTGTAGTTTTGTTCAGAAAATACTTTCCTCAACTTTATTTTATATTAATTTCTGAGAAGTGTTTGCATTGAAAATGTCCATTCTGCAGCATTCCTAAAGCTGAGTAGAATATCTTTTTTTAGTGTTAATTTAAATAAAACAACAATATTTTACAAAAATGAATGATGAAGGTAAACCACTACATTTATGTAAAACACGCTAAAACTATCAAAAACTTGTTTTCAACCAACTACATAGAAACACTTCTCTGTACTTTTGGTAAAACCCTTTCTTCCCACCAGTTTAGGGCAGTGGCCTCCAGTCCTGGTTACTCAGGCAGGGTTCCTACCTTCCTTCTAATTACATTTAAGACTTTTTAAGACCTTGCATTTGAAAAGTGAAGACCAATTGCTCTGCCTGATTCCCAGCCTTATGGAGGAAGAAAAAATGAAATCCTTGAATTTCAGAACAATTAGTTGTCGGTAACAGAGTAACGTAATAAATGACATATACTAGACTACAGAAACCCTCATGACTCCAGTCCTCACATATAGGTGCTGTGAAACCAAAGGAGACCAACCAATCAATGAAAAGTGTGTAAACAGTTGTTCTGTCATAGTCTCTTGGTTAAAGGACACAAAACAGATGCTAACAGAAAAACAGTTACTGATGCATGTGCGCTAATGCAGAGTTGGGGATTGGTCAAAGTTAGAGGAAGAGAGCAGAAATGTGGTCGTTGACTAATTGTTGGTCATTCAGCAACTGGAGATATTCAGATTATTTTCAATGTGTTAAACAAAAACAAAACCATTTCAGTTAAATTCAAGTTTTGTCGTGAAGATGAACTGCTTTACACTGCCCTAGTCTCAATGAGCAACCTTCTACCCTCTATGTGGTCTACTATACAATGTACATTTTCTGTTGATGTGGTAAAATAATGAGATGTTGTTCTTGTGTAGCCTCCATGTTTATATTTTGTGGTCATCTCGTTTGTGTTAGCTTTATTCCATTGAGAATTTTGATGTGAGTTGGAAAAAAATAAAGTAATGAGTAGTGATCTACTTTTAAAATTGGAGAATAAGTAAAATAATTTAATTACTATTTCACCTATAGTAAATAAAGTAATCCATTAGCCTTTAGCAGTAATTTATCCAACACTGATTCTTGTTTACTTGTTTGTTTGGACACATATTTCATTTACACTTGATTATCTGGAAGAAATCCAAGAATCTGGAAACTTCACCTGCTCTGTTCAGTAGCAGGTATTTCTGTCTGAGTTACACTGGTGGATGTTTTGGATAAAGATGTCCTGAATCCATTCTAGGTCAGTGAATCGGATCCAATTGGATCGTTTAAAATGAACAAATATTGACTAGGAAATGCATTGGCAACCACAAATTATGACATGGATCGTTACAGCACAAATGCAGATAAATGTAGTTGAGAATAAATCTTGACCATAAATAAAAATGTAGATGTGGCTTTGTGCAGAAAATGTTTAAATTGCTTACTGAATTAAAGAACGTGATTTACTCACACAATTGTGGTTAAAATGTCAAACTTTAGACAGAAATGTCATAAGGAAAGATTTAACAGCACAATTTTTAACACCAAGATATCCACATTAAAGACTTTTAAATGCTTTTTAAGGCCTTATTTCCAAATTTTCTAATTCAAGGCTTTTAAGACGCAGTGGGAAACCTGTCGGGACTCACACTGAAAATCACAGACTTTTTTTAACATGTTCAATTATAACCTCCACATCACTGAACAAAGAAATGAAAGCAGATATCTGAAAAGCATTGCTCTTACCTGAGACGTTCAGCATGTCATCGATCCTCCCCGTTATCCAGTAGTAGCCGTCTTTGTCTCTACGGCAACCTACAGGACAAAATGTCATCAAGTTTGAGAGGAGTGGTTCCCACACCAACACAAGAACCCACCTTCCATTACTAAACACGACACTAAAACGTTGCAGTATCTTAAAAAAAACAGTGGGAACAGGTTCCAAAAGGCACAATTAACAGATGTTCCCAATGTTAAAAAGCCTGATGTGCCAGCGTAACGAAATATGGACCTTCAATTGATATCGGTTTATTTTCTGTTCTGTGTGTGTGTTTGGGGGAGGATTAGTAATTTTGTTCTTATTAAAGGTCAGCGTTTTTTTTTTTTTTTTGGACTGGTGGTTGGACCCAACAGAATTTCAAATGTACTTTATTCCAGTGTTTTTCAACCTTTTTTGAGCCACGGCACACTTTAACCTTGACAAAAATCCTGCGGCACACCAGCATCCCCCCAAAAAAAGGAGAAACTCTATAGTCTGTATAGATCTACAGCCCATCCACAATCTCACATGCATTTTTTGTTATAATTGTGTCAGAAAAAGCTGGAAGTTGCTGCTGTTTTTTTCTAAAAGATGTAACAAAAGTTAAGTTAGAAGATGTAAAAACTGTTTGTGTGTTAGTTGTGGTTTCAAGACCTTTAAGAAGAGAGACTCATTGTGCTCTGAGACGCTGTCACTTTAACCCAATGCATCATGGGAGATGTAGTGCAAACAATCGCCAAACACAGACAGACTCTGAAGTCTCTGAGCTTCATTGTTTTGTTCACTTGTTCCACGGTCTGATACGGGATTCTGTGGAAAACTACACCGCTAAAGACGAGCTTTAGCTGGTATTTTTGTTGGAACTGAGAGACTTTATGAGCAGAATCAGAACAAGGAAGTGAAGACTTTAACCACTTCTGATTGGTCAGACTGATAAAATGTGATTAAGCCTCCAAGAATGATTGGTGGAGACAGTTAAAGGGGCGGGACTTTTCCAAAAACAGCTGAAGCTGCAGCTAAATCGCGGTATTGTCATTCTTATCTAAATGACTTTAATAGAATCAAATAAACATAAAGAAAAAAGTATTTTATTATCTTTCATATTCCTAACTACTCAGTGTTTCATCAGGGCCTGTTTGGATGAACACAGAGCTGATATCCTGGAGATGGGAATGTAATTAGATCAGTGAATGGGAAATTTCCCACGGCACACCTGACCATCTCCCATGGCCCCTAGTGTGCCATGGGAGATGGTTGAAAAACACTGCTTTATTCCAACCATTGACTGCATATGAGAACTGGACTAAGCGACCCCCCCCCTCTCTCATGTCCCAAACAGGAAGTACCCACCGTTTCAAAGAAGCTGGATGGCTCCGTTGGCTGTGTGTGTAGGACTGCTGCGCAAGAAACCAGGGTTCGATTCCCAGGATGCGCAATGAGCTTCATGTACAAATGTCCACATCACCATACCACTTAATTGGAGCCAGAAGTTAGTCATTTTCTATGCATGACGTCATCCTCACTCTGACCAGTTCTCATATACAGTCAATGGTCTTGACCCATTGCCATTTTCAGAACATTGTGAAGGTGGGCGGGGTGAACGTTAGGCTTTACCTTCCCTGTGCAGATTCAAACGGGAGAATTTAGACATGCCTGGACTAACAGCACCTATGAATGCTGAGCTCTGATGAAACCATCAGACACGTCAACCACAAACTCCAACTCATCCTACTGACCTGTAGATCTTTCTGTGTCTAACTGCTGGGTTCCCTGTGTCAGAGATGGTCACAAGTATGATACTGTGTTCATGTTTGAGTGTCTTCTGTCTTGGCACTCACCATCTCCAGTCACGTAGTATCCTGGAAACTTCTTGAAATAGATGCTTTCAAAGCGCTGGTGGTTCCCATAGACTGTCCTCATGACTCCAGGCCACGGCTGCTTGAACACCTGTGCAGCGGCAGAAGCACCGAGGCTGTTCGTCAAAACGTGCAAAGAACTCCTGAATAAACTGAGAAGGATGAACCGCTTTGCTGACCAGGTAACCCTCACTCGGACCTTCCAGCTCCTCTCCAGACTCGTTTAAGATGGCCGGCACCACTCCAAAAAATGGGAACGTCTGAAAGACAGAAACATATTTTTCCCCTTTTTTAATACACGAAACTCTGATTAAATACAGATCTCAACATCTTGAAGGGTCTTAAAAACCAGTAAATACATAAAGGAAGCAGCTTTAGCTAAAGAAGGACGTATCTGATTTCAGCGTTGGTACTCACAGCAGATCCAGGTTTCATGGGTGTGGCTGCTGGTAGAGGCGTCAACACGTGTCCTCCCTAAAACACAGAGAGGTTTGAGACAGACAGAGCTTCTGAGCTTCATCCGCTCACAGATACAATCAACCACACGTTCTAGAGACTACGTCAGTTGCTTCCTCTGATCTACAGAGAAGAGACGCCCATTGTTGGTCAAGTGAGGCAGCTGAGTGAGGCTTTTGGAATAGTTCTGGAGGCAGTAAGAATGAACTAACAGTTTCCGTCTGCCAGAAGGTGTCCACGATGGGACATCTCTTCTCTCCCACGACGTTGTAGTACCAATGCCAGGCCTCAGGGTTGATGGGTTCTCCCACTGTCCCCAGAACCTTCAGAGACTTCCGCTTGAACCTGCAAGGTGGACAGAAACAGAAGATTTAGATTTAGAGATTCCACAAAAAGGAAAACAGAGAATAAGGAAAACTAAAGTTTGCCCTCTATCTTTGTCAATGAAGTGACCAAACCTGGAACATCTGCTTCCAGCCTCTTTAAGACTCTCCTGCATTTATCTGATCATTTTCCTTCCTTCCTACCGTAATGAAATTGAGGGAAAGCCTGATGTCACTGCATGAGTGTGAATGAAAGAAACCACACTCACTTCTGCACTGGTTCACTGCCAAACTTCATCAGTAGCCTGATGGCCGTGGGAGCCGTGTAGAACTTGGTCACATGATACTTGTCTACAATCTCCCACATTCGGCTCACGTCCGGGTACGTAGGTAGACCCTCAAACTGGAACACACAAGCAAGTCATGAAGAAGGATGGACTGTAATCCAGAAGAGAGACCAACGGTTGATCCTAATCCCAAAAGAAACCTGCAGGTACAAAGACACGTTTGCAGTACTGTCCCGGAGGCAGATGTGACCAAACCTCAGCATCAGCTGCCAGACAGACTCACTGTATGGAGTCTAGAGGAGTTCTCGCTTCATCGTTTGAGTCAACAGAGTCCACAGCACCACATCAATCCTGGAATCTTTGCCATTTCTTCTTTATAACTGTCCTTTCATTATAGTTAAGATTTACCTGGTTTAGGTTTATGTTTAGATTCAGATTTTCTGTGAAAAACTGAAAACGATCCATTAAAAATTATGAATTATTAAACTTTTTGTTTTAAAGATTCTTTTAAATTGTCCGCACCTGAAAGTGTTCCAGGATTTCTCACTGTGGACGTTTTTGAAGTGTTTTTAAACATCAAAACCAACTCTGTAAAGCTTTCTCTGCTCTACCAGGACTCACCAGGACACTGGTGGCTCCATTGGCAAGAGGGCCGTAAGTGATGTAAGAGTGTCCGGTGATCCAGCCGATGTCTGCGGTGCACCAGTACACGTCGTCCGGCTGGTGGTCAAACACCAGCTTGAAGGTGGTGGCGGTGTACAGCATGTAGCCACTGACTGTATGCACAACGCCCTGCATTGAGAAGACAGAAAAGCAGTGAGACACGCCATCCACTGCTAATAGGAGAAGATCCACTGAGACCTTTGACCTCTTGAGTGAATCCTAGATCTCTTTTTTTTCAAGAAATACCCATCTCTATGTTCTATTGTTCTGGTGGAAAACTGGTGTTTAGGTCAGTACAAAAGAACATCCAAGCTATTTGACTGTGACTCCTTTTATAGATGTCCATTGTCTTTTCTTAGTGAACACATAACCAATCAGAATTCAGTATTCACCCAGACCATGGCATAACATGTTGAATATGGAGCATGAACCGTTCCAGAGGAAACAGACTCAAGGTGGAGTTGGTTTTCTCTCTTTTTTTAGGCCAAAACAAACAAATTTGTGTTGATCTGTTTGGCCTCCGGTTCACAGTCAGATTCAAAGAGTTTAAATAGAAGTTCAGAGTTTGAAAAAACTCTCTGGAAAGTCAGCTTCACTGTGTCAAGTGATGGGACGGCTAGGAAACTCAAAATGTTTTGAATGTTTTAAATGTGTCGAGTTCATTACTGAAGGAAACCGCTTCAGGAAAAAGCAGCAGAACTTCTGTCCGTGTGGAGAAGCTTTTACCTTCGGCTTGCCTGTGGAACCGCTCGTGTACAGAATGAAGAGAGGGTCTTCAGAGTTGCACCACTCGGGTTCACACTCGTCTGAGGCCTCACTGATGAGAGCGTGCCAGCACAAGTCCACTTCCGGGTTCCATGGGACCTGACGGATGAGAAGACAGGCGCATCAAGCCACACAACTGCCACTACCAACCGGGGTGGCGTTACAAAGTATAGAGGGAACCTTTCATTTTGACCAAATCCTTATTTTGTGCTTCATTATACAAATACATTCTTTAAAAATGAACCAATGAGATTTCCAGGTTTTTTTTTCTTTGTTTTGTCTCTCACAGAATTGGAAACCGACTAAACCGACTTTCTGCCCCACTGAGTGACGTGAATCTGGTTCCGTCTTACATGAAGAATTCATCATCACACCAATGAGCATCATTCACATAGAAGCACATCTATCACGAAATCATAGTCATCACAATTAACCGACTGTCAACTCCAGACGTTGGTGCCGGCATTCTGCTGGTTTTTGATCATCACTGTTCTACCTGATGCTGATGCCCAGGATCAGGTGTATTTTGCCAAAAAGCAGCAGTGAGAGTTGGGGCTAGCTGGAACACCAGCAGGAAACTCCAGGACCTTTGGGGCCTGGAGTTTGATGAGTGGGACTACAGATGTTTACAGAGTAAAAAACCAACATTTGAAACGCTTAAAGTTCCACTCCGATCATCTTTTGATCCATCATAAAAGCATTCCCTGTGGTCGTTAATGATGATTACGTTTTTTTAGCCAAAATTTAAATGAAAACAAAAACGGTGTCCAGGTGTTTTCCAGGACATAGTTTCTGCAGAGCGGCAGGAGTTCATTAGACATTTACCTCGGGACTGATGCTGCAACCCCCACCTGTCACCCATAACAGAGATCTCTGTTAACGCTCTCCCTCGCTGGCTTACAGCCCCTCCCACCCTAACATTAGCAGTGCAACAAAAATAGTGATCAATGTCAGATCCATCCATCCGTACAGTTTAGATCCAGATTCCAGCTCAGACGAGGAAAACAAAGATATTTATGGATCTATTTGTCTGACAGTGGATGCATCAGAATGGAGCAGAGCAGGGAGTTGTGGCCCAGCCCAGCGTATTTTCTACGTCACAAATATGATCTTTTTAAAACACCATTTTTTCGTCTGATTCACAAATATCCGAATAACGAAATCAACATTTTTCAGCTGACTTTTCTTTATAAATGTCTTCATCATCAGAAAAATGCTGCAAGAACTTGTTAAAAACACCAAAACACCCAAGTCCTTTTGATCGGAGTGGATCTTTATTCAAACTCTATTTGGCTTTCTAAAGCTGAAGCACAGGTGCTGCAGAAAAAAATGTTAGAAGTTTGTTAGCACAGGGTTTAGCGTAAAACTATATCAACTACATGACAGAGAAAACAAGAGTTTGTCTGCATGCAATAGTCCTTACAAAAACCAAAAAGCCCATGTTTGTCGTCTAACTTCAACGGTAGAACCGTAAAAACAAACAGTTGTGACTGTGAGGGTTGGTGAAGTGGCTTTGCTCTATCAAAGACGCCAAGTCTGCTGTCAGCTTCTAACCGACAGAAGAACTTGAACAGAATCACAACTCCATGATCTTCAAAATTCAACATCAAATTCACCCAAGACAATTCTGTCAAAACAGACACTTTGCAATTGTGAGATCAAGTCTCAGCTCAGGGCAGGACATGTCTGAATCACATATGTCATTAAAGTCTCATCTGCTCTGTTCTTCCTCTGCTTCCCTGCATTGATCTCCAGAACATCTACATGATCTGTTCCTCTGATGGATTCATTCCTGATCCGTCCCTCAGCATCTTCATCTCTGCTGCCTCCAGCTCCTCCTGTCTCTGCATCAGAGTCTCTAAACCAGCAACATGGCTGCTCTCACCACAGTCTTCTTCACCTTTCCTTTCATTCTGGATGACACTCTTTTGTGACACGTCACACCTGAAACCTTCCTCCACCCGTTCTAACCTGTTTGCAGACGCCTCTCCACCTCTGCTGACCCTGAGAACTAAAAGTCCTTCACCTTCTCCACCTCTGCTCTCTGTAACCTCACCGTCCCACTTCAGTTACTCTCAAGTGTCTACTTTAAATTAAATTTCTTAAAAAGGTTTTAAATGTAAAACCACGTTGATATTAAAAATAACAACAGTTATTGGATTATCTAGAGAAATGCAGATTTGGCTGTTCTAAGTCCCAAAGGCCTGCTGTAGAGGCCTGATGCCGACTGCAGCTACAAGGAAGTCTGCATTTACTGGACAACGCCACCTCCTACATGTCTCTGTGAGAGCTGGAGGCTCTAAACAAGTGGATAGAACCTTAAAGATGTGTTCAACTGGTCCATCAATGGACCCTGGACATTTCTCAGCTGGCCTTAGTATCAGAATACTCCTGCCCTCCTTGATCCAAACCAAGAGAAACATCATGGAATAAATGAAAGTGAATTCTACTCTTAAAAGTACGTAACTAAAGTGGAATGGAACTGACAAACACGGGAAGCCATTCAGTCTCATTCAGACCTTCACATTGAGTTTGTGGTTCACATGAGAGCATCAAATTTCCATCACACATCCAAGACAATAAAGCAAAAACAAGATGTTCACCACACACAACCACGGCTAAAGGTAGCTTTGGACTAAGATCTGAGGAGCTCCAGAAAAGGCATGTTCAGCAGTGAAAACAGGGTTTATGGGTGACATGAAAACAAAGACGGCATTAGAAAAGCTGTTGGGCGGGGTTATGATAAAGGGTGTTTATGAAAATACCTGAGGAACAGGGCGCACTTTCTTTACCTTCCCTTTCTGTTTATCCTGCTGGATGGGATGGAAGGTAAAAGAGGAGAAAATAAGTTAATGAGAGGGAGTGTTAACCAACACAAAAACCATGAGCAATAAACAAAAAGATACAGACATTCACCATTTCAAATCAAATACATTGAAGCAGAAACATTGAAGAAGCTGATGAAAATCTGCAGCAGTGATGTAAACATGCATAAACACATCAGTGCTTCTCTCTATTGTCCAGGAGCTGCTGCTACGTTTCCTTATAGTTTCAGCCATCGCTGCGGTCTTTAAACCCATACCAAAGTTTAGTCACTAACAAGGTCTTTTAGACCGGTTCACACCACGATACAATCCATACTAATCCATACTAACTCACAGCCCAGGAGGACAACCGCAACCAAGGTGAAGTGCTTTAGACAAACATGTGACCAATACAGAGAAATGAACAATCGGTCCACAGAGATCTTCAAGTTCAGCTTTAAGGGCCGTACACACCGGGACGAATATCGGCGCACGTTATTCGCCAGCGTTTTTCAACACGTTTTTGTGTTTACACCCAAGCGATTTTCACTGAGGATGAGCCGAGTGAACATGCAAATTCATGGCGCTTAATGTAAAACAGAAATACTCCTGTACACAAGGTGGCGCTGCTCAACTTTACGCTTCTTAAAGTCGCTTTTCACTCAGAAGAAGAGAGCAAGTATTTACGCTCTTGTCAGAATCAAACAAAGAAGACGTGAATATTTCCAGCACCAGTAGCTCCAGCTCCAGAGATGAAGAAATTATTGTTCTGTTGAATGAGGAAAGACGTCGATTTTGGGTATATCCCATAGTTACGAGAAGGGAAGAACATGTGGAGTTTTATCGACTGGTACAACAGCTGAAAATGTATCATGAGCGTTTTCGGGGATATTTTAGAATGTCCGTCAGTGAGTGCATCTTCTTCGTCTTATTTCTTCGCGGCAGTGTAGACGCTACTTGGCGTCTATCTTCTTTGCTGGTATGTGTGCTCAGCAAGGCAGTTTTGTGTTTGAGCGCCCCCAAGTAGTGTTTTACTGTAACTTCAGAAGCTCCAGACACATGTGCAAAAGCGCCATTCTCATTGGTTGTATAGTTTTTGATGCGGCGCGTCAAACCAAAAAAACGAACCCGAGGCGTTTTTAAAAAAACCACGCTTTTATGCGCTGCGTTTTTCGCATCAGTGTGCACATTGGTGCCCTTTGTTTAGTCACGAGGTGTTAAACGTCGGCGAATATTGCGCGCGAAATTCGTCCCGGTGTGAACAGGCCTTAAAGGTGTTGTGTCCTCTTTTGTGTTGGGTGTACAAACTCACGCATGAACAACACTGTTGATAACCCTCTAGAAATGACATACCAGCCAAATCTGAAACTGAGTTAACTTGAAACTGATCCAAGTTTGGATCCAGGTTAATGGTAGGGTCATCTCTTTTTGACATCTGCAGTAAGATTCCAGGAAAGCTTTAGAGTTTACAGATGTTCTAAAAGCCATGGATCACAAAACAGCATAGAGCAGTCTCGAGAGATTAGAGAGAAAATCCTTGACATGCATAGTAAGCCTTAGTCAAACCTGTACAAACCTGTATGGGACACGCAGGTGGCCCACAAAAAACTCAGGCTCGTATACAGCTGGGTGAGCCCGTAGAATGAAAATGTTCATGCACACTTTTGCTATGGGTATGCCATAGCAAAACGCCCCAAATCCTGCACAGCACAAAGAGGCTGTTAGCGCTGTTCACATGATAAGTGTGCATTCCTTGCTGCAGCCTGACTGTTAGAAATGAGGAGATCAGACAAAGTGTGGTTTGTGTGGACACCCTACGGCGGTTAGACATCATCTGTACACTTCCTGTGTGCATTTGTGCATGATCAGTAAAGACTCAGTACTCGTACCTTACTAATGACAAGAGTGAGGTGTAAGGGCGCCGTACGACGGCATGACCCATACATCATGAGTGTGTTCAACTAAAATCATCGTTACAAATACTTCATGATACACTTAACACATGCACAACACTGGTTCCTTTCATTTGTATGACATTCATTGAGAAGGCCATACGAGTCTCAAGGGAACTCCAAGACAACTGCACTCCTCTTAAGATGCAGCTGCTCCTCTCTACCACCCTCTACGGGCCCGGACAACCCAAAAACCGGCTACACCTGTACAGGTGCAAGTGACCAAGGCTTTAACGGTAAAGAGTCCGTCAGAACCTCCAAAGACATCAAAAGGTGACTTAAAAGTTGAAATGACTTCAGACTAGGGAGGTCTCCATTCTAGATGGTATACAGGAATGCATACAGAGAGGCTGGAGGGTTTCCTGGAGTAAGTCCTTTGGACAAAAAAAAACTAAATGGGAACTTTCTGACAGCTTTATGTTTACATGCAAACATCAAGCATGAAGTTCAGTCTGAGGTTCAAGTCACGAGTCACAAAAGCCCCAACAATGTCTAAGGACGAAACTCTGGACTGTTCTGAAGAGGGCTTCAAAGAGATGAGGTTTAAATCCTATTAAATGTCTGTTGGAGTAGCTGAAGGACACCATCTGGACCCTTGAGCGGTGGACCAAACCCCCCCTCAGAGCGGCAGCAGTCTCATTGACAGAAACCAATGGACAAAGAGAATGAAAGGTTGGGCTGTAAAATATAAAGCATGAAAGTCCTTGTTTCTGTCCATGCCTCTTTCACTGGTTTGTCCAATTATTCCTCTGAACATCAACATCTGGTTATCATCAATTGATTTTCAGTAAGTTTTATAATCATTCCCATCAGTTTTGTGGTATTTCAGTGACCAGAGTGGGAATTTGTTTTTAGTAGCAAAAAGAGTTGCAACAATTTTGTCCACGTCTCTCAAAAAAAAATCAGTCAGAACCATAAATATTTTGGTACATTACTACAGTGACTTTTAAATAAAACAACTCAGATGCCATTGAAGTGCAGACTTTCAGCTTTTATTTCATGGGTTGAACAAAAAGATTGCAGACAAATGTGAAAAACTAAAGCATTTTTTAAACACAATCCCTTCATTTCATGGGCTGGTAAGTAATTGGACAGATGAAATAACTGCAACCAAAATGGTCATTACTAATATTTGGTTGAAAAGCCTTTGTTGGCAATGACAGCCTGAAGTCTTGAACTCATGGACATCACCAGATGCTGGTTTTCTCCTTCTGAAAGCTCTGCCAGGCCTTTACTGCAGCAGCTTTCAGTTGCTGTTTGTTTGTTTGTGGGCCTTTCTGTCTGAAGTTTAGTCTTCAACAAGTGAAATGCTGCTCGCCCAATCAGGTGACTGACTTGGCCATTCAAGAATATTCCACTTCTTTGCTTTAATAAACTCCTGAGTTGCTTTGGCTGGATGTTTTGGGTCGTTGTCCATCTGTATCATGAAACGCCGTCCAATCAGTTTGGCTGCATTCACCTGGATCTGCGCAGACAGTCTGTCTCTGAACACCTTAGAATTCATTGGGCTGCTTCTGTCCTGTGTCACGTCATCAATAAACACTAGTGTCCCAGTGCCACTAGCAGCCATGCACGCCCAGACCATCACACTACCTCCACCGTGTTTTACTGATGATGTAGTGTGCTTTGGATCAGGAGCTTCTCCACACCTTCTCCATACTTTTCACTTGCCATCATTCTGGTAGAGGTTGACTTTGGTTTCATCTGTCCAAAGAATGTTTTTCCAGAACTTTTTTAGATGCTTTTTAGCAAAGTCCAGTCTAGCCTTCCTATTTTTGAGGCTTCTGAGTTGCATCTTGCAGTGTACCCTCTGGATCTACTTTCATGCAGTCTTCTTTTGATGGTAGACTTGGATATTGATCCGCCAATCTCCTGGAGAGTGTTGTTCACTTGGTTGGCTGTTGTGAACGGGTTCCTCTTCACCATGGAAATGATTCTGCCATCATCCACCACTGTTGTCTTCCGTGGACGTCCAGGTCTTTTTGCGTTGCTGAGTACACCAGTGCTTTCTTTCTTTCTCAGGATGTACCACACTGTTGATTTAGCCACTCCTAATACTGTAGCAATTTCTGGCATGTTTTGTTTCTGTTTTCTCAGCTTAATGATGGCTCCTTTCATCTGCATGGAGGGCTCCTTTGACCGCATGTTGTCTGTTCACAGAAAAATCTTCCAAATGCAGCACGAGTCCTCTAATCAACTCCAGGCCTTTTATCTGCTTCACTCATAATGACATAACAAGGGAATTGCCCACACCTGCCCATGCAATAGCATGGAAGTCAATTGTCCAATTACTTAGGAGCCCATGAAATGAAGGGATTGTGTTTAAAAAATGCTTTAGTTTTTCACATTTTTATGCAATCTTTTTGTCCAACCCATGGAATAAAAGCTGAAAGTCTGCACTTCAATGGCACCTGAGTTTTTTTTATTTAAAATTCACTGTGGTTATGTTCAGAAACAAAGTTAGAAAGAATGTGTCTCTGTCCAAATATTTCTGGTCCTGACTGTAGTTCATCTTTCTCAGGTTAAAAATTTTGGACATATTTGCATTTCCCCCTCATTCTTAAGCATTGGTTCATGATCGCTGCATGATCAATTATTTCTAGAAAATATAAAATTTGTGTTGTTAGAAAAGTAAAGATGAATGTCTGCAATGACAACCCTGCAGGTCTGAGGACTCAGAGACCGAAGCAAACCAAACTTTTCATCATGGATGACTGAGGGAAGTCTATTCCCTTCTTTACCTGAAGATCTGGACAGGATCGCTTAGCAGGAGGAGAATGAGAATCCATTGACTCCTCAGGCTCTTTGGATAAATGCTTAAGCACTATACATCTCTTGACTGGAAAGCCTCTGCAAAGACAAAATAAGATGGTTTTGATGAACCCAAAGAGGACGACAAACTGTCACTATGTGTGAGTCGGTGTGTACACAACAACTTACTTGTCCCTGCATTTCTGCAGCGCTTCATCAGCTAAGTGCTTCAAGTTGATGAGCTTGTCTCCTCGATAGAAGCCATCTGAAAAAAAAGACTCAAGAATCAAGACTTGTTGCAATAAGTAGAGATTCAGTAAGAAATAAACACATGGCCATTACAGTGAATAAATGTTTCTTTTGATCAGAAGAACAGACTAAAGATGACTGTCACTTGACCTTTCGACAACAAAACATTACTTTTAAGAGACAAAAACACTAAACCCAATAATCCTAATGCTTATATTAAGCCATTTTACTCCAACTTTAATGGGATAAGATGATTTTAACATTTTATTGAGAAACAAAACAAAATAAGTCACACATTACAACTACTGGTTCAAACAAAACAGTTGTGTAAACTCTGAAAACAGAACACTGTGGCCAGCAAGGTGACTCAATCGGTTTTTTGTTTCTGTGGAGTAAGCAATAACAGGTTTATGTACCAGTGTATATGAAGAGTCCTGTCAATAGTCACATACATGTGGGCAGCATCGAAAGGATTGGATCGAAAAAGGAAGAAAAATGCGCTATGTAAACGCTGTTCTGAATACTTGTTTCCGATCAGACCTGCTCGATCAGAATTTCTTCCTCGACGATAGTGGGATATAATTTATCGCTTATCCCGACTGCGGGAGCATAAACTGCCACCGATCGTGGTGTCACCAGCGTTCTGGGTTACGCCAGCGCATAAGACGGTGTTTGGCTGAGAGAAAGCTTTGGAGCGCATACGGGACCGTCTGTTTGGCGGACGCCCCGTGAAAAGCGCCGCCCGCTTCTTTTGCCCCGCTGGCTCTTCCTTTCTACACCCCTTCACTTAACGAGATGCAGGAAGGAGCTGCTTTGTTCTCGATGCTCACTCAGTCCACTGGCACCCAAGTGGAACAGAGAGCTGGATTAATACCTTGTGTCCGAGGGGGAGGATACTTGTTACGGCAAGCGCTTTTGTTGTTTTGTTATGTGTGGGAGACCAGACTGCGCAGCCACGCCATTTGCTATCGGCTGCAGGACTCAGGAGGAACCGCAGTTCGGAGAGCTCGGCCGCCAGCTCAGAGTGGCTTTTGAAGTGCCTGTGTGAACTTTTCAGAGCAGGAAACAATGCTGCATGGTTTCATCGCGGATTTCAGGTTTCCAGTTGTGTCCCTACAAAATAAAGGCTGATGTTGCGACATTAATAAAAGCACGTTGGAAGATCGCTCTGTTGGTGAGCTGCAGCAAGATGCTGTCTCTCTGTGGCAGTGGTTTGTTTACAACGGACCTATTTCCCGCATCCGGGTGGATTTTTGCACTGATTGGCGCATGCCCAGATGATCTGACCTCGAATCTAAAGCATGAGCCATGGGGAACGCTTGTTCAATCGAAAAGGTTTTCTGTGCCCATGTGCACGGGTGAATTTTAAATCTGCACCCATTGATCCCATCAAGAGTTTCTGCCCATGTGTAAATCATGCTAGTGCTCCATGAATCACTTCAGAGACGTTACATGAATGAAAGAGATGAGTGTTTAAAATGGCTTGATTAATTGGACATTGTAATCCACTTCTAACTATTATTAGGAGAAGACATGGACGACTAGTAGCCACAACCACTACCATCATATACTCCGACAAATTGCCTGCTGACAGGGAGACGCACGACTGTCCACTGACAGAGGAGACGACGACTGTCCACTGACAGAGGAGACGACGAACTAAGGAGACGACGACTGTCCACTGACGGAGGAGACGACGACTGTCCACTGACAGAGGAGACGACCACTGTCCGCTGACAGAGATTTGCTGAAACTGTCTGCTGGACAGGAGACGGCTAACCGTCCACTGACACAGGACGACTTAATTAAGGATAATGTTTACTGTCTACTGACAGAGGAGACGTACTACTGTCCACTGGACACAGCATTTTACTTTACTGTCCATCGAATAGAGGAGACGCATTTACTGTCTACTGACAGAGGAGACGCATTTATCGTCTCATGACAGAGGAGTATTTACTTACTGTCCACTGGCTGTGAGGAGATTTCCACGCACTGTCCGCTGACAGAGGAGACGACGACTGTCGGCTGACAGAGGAGACGACGACTGTCCACTGACAGAGGAGATGCACGCACTGTCCACTGACAGGAGACGCATTTACTCGTCTTACCATTGTGAGGAGACGCATTTACTGTCCGCTGACAGAGGGAGACCCATTTACTGTCCGCTGACAGAGGAGACGACGACTGTCCACTGACAGAGGAGACGACGACTGAGGAGACTACGACTGTCCACTGACAAAAGAGACAACGACTGTCCACTGGCAGAGGAGACGACGACTAAGGAAAGAGACGCATTTATCGTCCGCTGGACACAGGGAGACGCATTTACTGTCTGCTGACACAGGAGACGCATTTACTGTCCGCTGACACAGGAGACGCATGCATTGTCTACTGACGGGAGGGGAGACATTTCATTTACTGTCTACTGATGGAGGAGACGACTGTCTACTGACAGAGGAGACGCATTTATCATCCGCTGACAGAGGAGACGATTACTGTCCATGATGAGGAGACGACGCACCGTTCATCGACAAAGGAGACGCATTTACTGTCCACCGGCTAGAGGAGACGGCTAACCGTCCGCGACAGAGGAGACGCATGACTGTCTGCTGACAGAGGAGACGCATAACTGTCCGCTGACAGAGAGACGACGTCCACGGACAGAGGAGACGACGACTGTCCACTGACGAGGAGACGCATCTGTCCCACTGACGGAGGAGACGACGACTGTCCGTTGACACAGGAGACGACGACTGTCCGCTGACAGAGGAGACGACGACTGTCCACTATCAGTGGGGACGACGACTGTTCACTATCAGTGGGGACGATGACTGTTCACTATCAGTGGGGACGATGACTTCACTATCAGTGGGGACGATGACTGCTAACTGGCAGCAGATACAATGACTTTTTATTGGCAAGAAGACAATGACTGCTGCTGACAGCGATCGCGTGTAGTTTAGATTTCGTCTGTTTTAGACACATACACTGAATCCATCCAACTCTTTCTGATTACTGGTTAATGTTAGATATCCACCAATGGCCACATTTTAACATCAAAAGTGCAGGCAGTTAAGATTAACTAACAGGAAGTGACATCAGTCAACACTGTGATGAGCCACCAGCTTTGAAGGCTGAAGCTGACCTGCAGTAATGAGCAGCAAACACTGGCTGTCCATGATCCTTTCACACAGAGATTCAGCTGAGAACCCTGCAAACTACAAACAGACTTTCATTAGCTGTTCCCTTCACAAACACAGGACTGAGTACATACACAACAATATCACACTTACCACTATGGAGTGAACAGCGCCAATGCGAACACAGGCCAACATGGCGACTACCAGCTCAATCACCATAGGCATGTATATGGACACACGATCGCCTTTCTTCACACCTGGAGAGATGAAAATCAGATAAGAAAACTGCCACTGCTACGCTCTAACAACTGAGATGAGTGGCAACACTTTAGTGTAGTTAACTCTCCCCCATGTTCAACATCCACCACAAGGTACCAGCGGACACAAACACACCCCTTCCAGTGCAGACCAGAAAACAAAAGTAATGTCGAGAGTTGGTTACAAAGGCAGAAATTGGCCAAGAAAATGTCTTTTTTCCATATTGTCCATGCAGACTCTTATTCGTCAAGGTCGATTCCATAGAAGTAGAAGGTAAAAACAATGCAGTCAGCTTGGTTTTACTTTAATTATTATTGAAGATGTTTCACCTCTTCTCAAAGAGGATTTCTTCATAATGTGATGCAATATACAGCTGAAATCATTTCCTCTTGACACAGTTTGGCCGTGATGAAACGTGTGATTTCAACGGCTGCAGAGGTTTCTGGAATTTCAGAGTTTTCGTGGATCTGTTGTAATATTTGGAAGTGATCTACTATAGGTGCGCTTGAATGCCAAAAGAGTTACCAGACCTGGAGTTCAACTCAGATCGTTTTAGTCTGTGTGTCATGATGAAAATAAAACGGATCTCTAGAAGATGACTATGACAAAGAAGCATTGCTAAAAGCATTTCTTTCATTTGGTTGAAGTAACAAATACAATTCTTCAACAAAAAAATACAAAATAGAAACTTTTAGTTGGTACTTGTCTTAGTTTTCCATGTTAACATCAGTACAGAGTCCGTGGCCTTCAACCAGTCACCAACTCCAATGAGAACTCTGCCACATCCAAAATTCACTTCCAGAACGTACTGAACTAAGTTCCTGAAGCAGTTTTCCAGAGGAACAAGTTTTCTAGATAATTTAGCTTGGTCCTGCTCCCGCAGGGCTATTTTTTCTAAAGATATCAGGAACTTTTAGGGTTTGGAGGCCCTCATGGGGTTTTTCCGATCTAGTCAAACAGGGTCTTCTTCGCGTCCTCATCCTCTGCTTTTGTATTTGGAAGCATCTCCAAAACTTCCTGACCCTTCAGGTTTCAGTGGGTCTTTTACATGTTTCTGCTCTGAGCAATGCAAACAAACCAATATACTTTCTACTTACAGCAGCAAATGCAACATGGTTCGTTGCCATGACATTGGGTAGCAGCTCTAAAAGTCAAGCGGGGCGATAGACTGCTGTTCCCGAGGAGTAAAACTGACCGCTCAGCACTCCTATGTAAACATGGCGCCCAGGTTAATGTTTGCTTTTCTTTAAAGAAGCTCTTCCATTTACTAACAAAGTGACTGGGACAGAGAAGACTGGAGCTGGACTGACTGTAGTGAGGCGTTAGTGCAATTAGCGAATGACTTGGCCGGAGGAGGAGGCCATAACTTACCCTGCGACCGGAGGACGTTGGCGAACCGACATACCCTCTGCAGGAGCTCTCTGTAAGTCACGACGGATTCATCGCCCGGCTCGTTGCCCTCCCTGAAACAATCATGAAAAAGCTTCTGAGCTCATCGCTCACGTCAGGGAGTCAAATGATGAGATGCGTTTCCTTCCCCACACAAAGTGTTCATGAACACATCTTTCTGCATCAGAGCGTTCAGGTTTAACAAAGGGAACGGAAAAGGTTGGTGATGGTTCAGTGATGTGAATTTTAAATCACAGAAGAAATGGCATTCAATTATTTCTCATCTTTTTAAACAGCTTGAAGGGAATCGAACTTTAAAGTGAGGAAAACTCATGACTTTATACTAACCAGAAGAACGCAATTCTATCCCCCAGTTTCCTCTCGTGCACGTTGCGGTCAAGGAGGTTGTAGCAAATGTTTGTGGAGGCTCCTTCCATACACTTGATGAAGATTTCTCCTTTAGTCACGTCGAAGTTGTAGCTCAGGAACGGACCAGTGGGTTTGCTCTTCCAGAAGAAGTCTTTAGCGACGACACCCCAGAACTCTGCGAGGCGGGGGCAGAGTTTAGGCGGGAACAAAACCTTACGGCATGTCTTTGAAAACAAACACAGACACCAGATGCATCCAAAAACAACTAGTGCACGTTGAGCGTTTGACTTTTCTAAGCTTTGCATATTCATAACAGCAGCATTCAGATCAGTGAATGAGGCGGTTTACACAGACTGCTCATGTCAAAGACTGAGAAAGTCCTTCAATAGCCTTTGACCTCACATGAGACCTTCTGAAAATCACAATCCAACATCCTCATGAACACTTAACTGTGTGTGACGTATATCCGATGCAGTATTCCACTGCATTTGTCACACTAAGACCACCTAGGACCAGGTCCTGCTCAAAAACCACTGGACCTGGACTGCTCAAACCTGGATTAAATTATGATTTAGATGGTAAGGAATACATTAAACACAGTTTCTGATTTGTGAAACCATTATCTGATTTGTGAAAATGGGAAATAGGATCAATTTATCGCATTTTACGCACCGAGTCCACCTCAGTCCAGGTCCTGTACAATACAGAACAATGGGCAGACTGATGCACAAAGATATATTTATCATTTTTAATGTATCAACTATATAAAATCCTTCAGTTTGTAATTTTCACAAATCAGAAACTGTGTTTATTGCATTCTTTACTATCTAAATCATAATTTCATCCAGGTAGGAGCAGTCCAGGTCCTGTGGTTTTTGAACAGGACCCGGTCTTAGTGTGAAAGAAATGTAGTGGAATGTTTTTTTGGGCCCTCACGAATCAGAATCTGTGAATAGGAAGCCAGTTTTACAGTATTTTTTTTTTTTTTAGGGAGTGGGTCTTTAGGAGAAAGAGGGATCAGCTCAAATATCAAGCAGACAAGAAGTATATAACGCACCAAGCAGAGCGTTGTTCTACAGAATGACCACTACCTTCTGCAAATAACACAATCATTCATGCATTAACATTAGATGTCAGAACAAATCCTCAGATTCTTCAGTGGAAAACAGCTCAGAGGTTTTCTCTGAAGAACCTGAAAGGCTGCTTGCCTCATCAGCACAGATAAACAAATGCGCGCACGTGCTCAAGCCCCGCCGGGCTGCACGCTGTCCCTGCCCTGCTGCCTCATCCAGCTGACAAACCCCTGGCTGAGCGGATCAGTCGCCTGAATCCACAGCAGGTCCGGGCTGATCTGGATCCGTCTCAACCGTTGCTGTATTTTTTGGCGGCTTTCCAACCACGTCACTCACTCTGAAAGCACCACGTTTGTTGAGCCCCGCGTGCCCACTTACCATCGGGGTTGTCGATAGACTTCATGTAGAGCTCCTTGTATTTTTCAAAGCTGGGGACGTGGGACTCCTTCTTCAGGTCTCCGGACCCGTAGTAGACGTTCTCCTCCGGGACATGATCAGGAATCATGATGAAAGCCGCGGGTGAGCAGAGGCGCGCGCGCTGAGCTACAATGGAGATCAATGAATGAACAGCAGTGGCAGGAGCCGCTGCATGGACGCGGGCACGACGCTGACGCACGGATCCTTCCGCCGCAGGAGCGAGCATGAATCTGTGCAGCCGCGGAGGGACGGGGGGGGACTGATTCCTCCTGCAGGACTGGAGCTGTCCGCCGTGCTGCTTGCTGCAAGTTCTTTCCGAGTTGGCACAAACACAAGATATAACACGATATAAAATATGGTTCTTGCTAGGCTAGCCAACAGTTTCATTCAGACTTCTCCGTTTGAAACACAACTTCTGAAGCGTGAGCGCCTGCGGAACAACACGCACAAGCAGCGTGCTCTGTGGCTGGTCACTTCTGCGCGACCGTGAACGGCGGGGGAAGCTAGCAGGCTAAGTTAGCCAAAAGAAGCAAACGCGCGCGCATCGGTTAAAAAGCGAAGCTTTGGGGTTTACCTAGGCGGTAAATTTAATTTAGATATCGAACCGTTCTTTCAACGGGAAGCCCGTTTTGATGGCTATAGCGAAGCGAGAGGTAAAAAAAAAATTATCCTTGACCCAGTGATGACAGTTTCCCGTCCTTTCTTCCTGCCAACAGCGAGCATGCTCCGTTCAACTCTCCCTGACCCTGAGCGGCAGCCAATCACAGCCGCGATCCAGCTTCACTTCCTGTTGAGATGCATTTGACGTACGCCATTTCTCGACGAAGTACGGCAGTTGCCATGGTGATTTTGAACAGAGTCCTGTAGGAGAGCTGTAGGACACGTATTTTATTGTTAGGTTAAACAACCGAAAGTAAACTGTTTGTTGCTGCTTTAAACAAACGACGACACTCATAAAGTTAAAACAGATTCACGCGGGAACGTTTATCTAAAAACTCTTAACTCTTGATGATTTTCTCAGTTTTTTTCATCAATCGTTCCATCATTTGTTCTTTTTTTCTTACATTTCACACTCCAAATTTTTTTACATAAGCCTTATACTATCTTAGATGACCCCGCCCTTACATTGACGTGTCCTCCCTACCATGATAAAGGTGGAAAGATATCATGGAATCCATGGACACCAGTGAAGATCACAAATCATTGAAGAAAAAAGGTTCAGAGCCCTGTCTAGTGGGTCTAGATGACCCAACTCCCAACGTTAAAGTGCCTATAGCACAAGGTTTAAGCTGAATTAATTGCAATACTACAAATTATATTTTTCTTTGAACGTTTTCAGACATAAGTTTTAGTATTTTTAAATACCAGTAATAAAGAAAGATTTTTTTGATGTGAAAAGTGTCATTAAATCATAAAATTTCCCTCCATGGATTTCTTGTTTGTGAAGAAGTTTACAGATCTGCAGATAGAATACTTTGCATACTAATAGAGTGCAGACAATCACACAATAGACATTCACACCTTGATTTTGCATTATTGTTGATTTTTATCACCATTTGAGGTGGAAAACACGACACTTGTGGCTCCTGGTACTCTCTATCATTTTAGAAAAAGAAGACTTTTATATAAAAATTAAATTTCTGCATAACATTGAGAAAAATATCAGCCTCTCGATGGCTTGAGAAACTAAATCTTCAGGAATCGAATAGAGAAAAGTGATAGTTCTTGTTTTCAAAAATATTCTAATGTTTCAACATGAAACAAAGAAAATGGAAGTCCTGCCATTTAAATAAATACATTTCAGTGTTTTCGTTATTATAAGTGTTCTTTGACAAAGAGGAAAATGTTTTTCTTTGTAGGTTTTTGACGGTTTGTTGTTTGTCCTAACGTGAGTCTTTTCAAAATCAAAGCTTTTCTTTGCTTCTGTTTCTGGATATGTCATCCCATTTCCTGGTGGGCTGCACGCTGGTGCAGTGGTCAGTCCCTTTTCTTCACAGTGAGAAGACTCCAGTTTGAATCCAGACGAGACCTTTCTGTGTGGAGTTTGTATGTTGTGTGAGTTTTCTCTGGAAACTCTGGCTTCCTCCCAGATTCCAAAAACAGGCTTTATTGGTTTCTCTAAATTGCCCCTATAGGTGTGACTGTGTGACAGGGGGGGGGGGGGGGGTAAATGCATGCATACTCTAGTGTGTTTCTTTTATCGGATGGTGGGTTGACCCTCCCAATTATTATTTTTACCTTATCCACCAACCGAACACAATTTTAACAGGCTCCCAGCTCTAACTGCGCTCTGCTCTTTATAGATTTTAACAATCTATAAAGACTTAAGAGTCTATACAAAGACCTAGTTGTGATAATAGTTTTAAACATAAAAACATGTTAGACTTAATGTGTGTCCGCACATGAACATGGATTTCTGTTGTGTGAAGTTTGGCACCATTAGCACTTCCACAAAATTGCTCTTTTAAAGCTGCCCTCAACAAAAAGTACTCTAAGAGTGATACAAGTATACTTTTTATATACACTAACTGGCCACTTTATCAGGCACACCTGTCCACCTGTAGGTTACTGCAAAATCCTTATCAGCCAATCAAATGGCAGCAACTCAATCCATTTAAGCGTGCAGACATGGTCAGGATGATCTGCTGCAGTTCAAACCGAGCATCAGAATGGAGGTGAAAGGTATTTAAAGCGACTTTGAATGTGGCATGGTTGTTGGTGCAAGACGGGCTTGTCTGCGGATTTCAGAATCTACTGATCTATTTTCACCTACAAACATCTCTAAATTTTACAGAAAATGGTCAGAAAAAGAGAAGTTATCCAGTAAGTGGCAGTTCTGTGGGCAGAAATGTCTTGTTGATGACAGATCAGAGGAGAATGGTCAGACTGGTTCCAGCTGATAGAAAGGCAACAGGAAGTCAAAACACTACTGGTTCAAACCGAGGTCTGTAGAAGAGCATCTCTGAACGCACAACCCCTCCAACCTGGAGGCAGAGGGTCTACAGCAGCAGATCACCCTGGGTGTCACTCCTGTCAGCTAAGAACAGGACACTGAGGCTACAATTCACAAAGACTCACAAAAACTGGACAATAGAAGATTTGAAAAACATTGTCTGGTCTGATGAGTCTCCATTTCTGCTGCTACATTCTGACTGAAGGGTCAGAATTTGGCGTAAACAACATGAAAGCATGGATCCATCATGCCTTGAATCAACAGTTAAAGCTGGTGGTGGTGGTGTCATGGTATGGGAGATATTTTCTTGACCCACGTTGGGCCCCGTAGTACTAAGCATGGTTCCAACCCCACAGCCTTCCTGAATATTGTTTCTGACCATGTCCGTCCCTTTCTGACCACAGTGAACCATCTTCTGATGGCTACTTCTAGCAGGATAAGGCGCCATGTCATAAAGCTGGAATCATCCCAGACTGGTTACTTGAACATGACAATGAGTTCACTGGACTCAAATGGTCTCCACAGTCACAAGATATCAACCCAACAGAGAACCTTTGGGATGTGGTGGAACAGGAGATCGGCATCATGGATGTAAAGCAGACAAATCTGCAGCTACTGTGTGATGCTGTCATGTCAATATGGACCAAACTCTCTGAGGAATGTTTCCAGAACCTTGTTGAATCTGTGCCACCAAGGATCAAGGCCGTTCTTAAGCCAAAAGGGGGTCCAACTCACTACTAACAAGGTGGACCTGATTAAGTTACCGTAGCGCTGAAAATTAAAGAAATTCTTCAAATTTGAAGAAGTATTCCGTTTGTATACTTCTTACACAACATGATCTATCATATACTTGGCTACACTTATATTAAAGTATAGTTAATTAAAAAAACTTTGCTTACATTAACTTGCATAACAGCACAAATGTGCTGTCATACCTGCTTGTGTGACTCCTGTGCTGTGAAGTTGTCATCTTTGTTTTTTTGTCGTTAAACGTCTTTAATTCTCCTGTGGTGTTTTTGTAAAAGCAAGTGTTTCAACCAGAAGTTGTAGCTTGGAGAGAATTCCAGACCTGTGAAAGACAGTTTGAACCTTGGCTGCACGGGGGTGTAGTGCAGGGCTGTCCAACCTGGTCCCCCCCCCACCAGCTTGCTGCTGATTAGCTGACTCATGGGATTCCACATCCTGACTGCCTGAACACACCTGATTTAGGCAGTCAGCACAAAGACGACCAGGGAGAGCGGGAAAACAGGCTGTTTGAGGCTCTTTAGAACCAGGGTTGAGCAGCCCTGGTGTAGATGTTTGAACTCTCGCCTCACAAAGTGAAGGTCTTGGTTCAAATCCCAGCTAGGTCCCTTCTGTGTGGAGTTTGCATGTTCTCCTCGCGCACGCGTGTCCAAAAACATGCAATGTCGGTGAGTCGCTGACTCAAAATGGTCCCTAGTGTGAGTGTGTGGTCATGGAAAAGACTGCTGATCTGTTCAGGGTGTTCCCTGCCTTCACCCAACGGCAGCCGGCATTGCCCCAGGAACCGCGTGAGGATGATGGAGAGATGCTCAAGTCTTTTAGAGTTGAGGAAAATAGAGAAAGAGAAATTGTAGCCTCAGGTTTTTTTCATGGATGCTGAAGAACGGCTGGATTTTAAAATGGCGTGATGGCTAGCTTTTAATTCTAAACAAACTTCCCTTAAAGATTCTTCACATCAGTTGGTGTGAGCGAATAGAAGAAGAACAAAAGACGGCCCAGCGCTGGCTAACAAATACTGTTTTAATGTCCGTACAAAAGGGTTTTAGGAAAACCGAGTCAAGCACAGCAACAAACATCAAATGACAGGTGGGCTCATGGGAGAAAACAGTGGTTGGAAGCCGTTTTTCTGGAAGTGGCACTGATGCACCGGATCTGAAACATCCTGTGCAGAAGAGTCTGAATTTACCTACACTCAACCGGAGATCAGTCGACGAGAACGGCGGCACGCCACTGACGGGCAGCGCTGCAAAAGGCAGGCGGGGATCAGCTTTTCTGCTCCTCCCTCTCTCTGCAGCCTCTACCAGGTCAAGCGGACGCCGTTCGGGCGCCGTTCTCACAGAAGCAGCCCGCTCTGATCATTCACTATAATGACAAAGGTTCATAACAGATGTGGGATGGAGGGGACACTGTTCATTTCAGCTGAAATGGAGCCGAAGTCTGTGTTTCACGACCTTTAAACAATGAAAAATACACAAAAAGCAGCACAAAAGAGCTGCAGGGAAGTATTCAAAGTTCTGGTCAAACAGCTCTATAGAGAGAGCATCAAAAAGGATTGTGGAGTATTTAGAAATGCTGGGCCACAGTGTTTTGTGATGTGCTGCAGCAGAGCTGAACACCTCTGCAGAGAGGAGCCGACGCCCACAGAGAAGCTCCAGATCAAAGCCACAACACTCACCCCAGATTTGGACTGCATACATTCTTGAAAAAAAAAAAAAACTCTGATCCTACAGAAGGCAACCATCAAGAACGAGAAAAGACTGAGGCAGTGTTTACGAAAGGCGGCACGCAGAAAAGTCTCAACACGCCAGGGAAAGGGCTGCACGCCGGTTCACAGGAAGTCCAGGCACAAGACTCAGACAGAAGAACCTGATGGAAGTCCTTCCTTCAAAAGATTTGGAAACCACAAACATTCAAGTTCAAAAAAGAAGGAAGCAGATGAGATGGTTGTTTGTGAATGAAAGAGGCCTTCAGGTCAAACGTGACAAACACCAGTGTATCATAAGAACGCGAGGCGTCACAGTCTGTGTGAAACGTCAAACGGATCCAGTGGGATCCAGCATCAGTCAGAGACGATGCGGACAGACGGGAGCGCTGGAGGCTTTCCATGAGCAAGGCACAGTCACCTTAAGGGCAGCTGGCGTTTCTCAGCCACAGCTCCAAACTGTCAGGCTGACGGCCTCCTGTGTGACCTTCACCACCTCAACAACAGGCCACTTTCTATACAATCTTTATTCATTCAGCCTGGAATTGAAAACAAGCAGCTTGTGTTAAAAACAAATCATGTTGGAACAGTTTTGGATTGGTGTGAAACGGCGGCCAGTGCAACCATCTCCCTGCTTCCTTTGGTCACCGGCCTGTCGTGTTGGCAGTGGCCCTTCAGCCTCTCATTGTTGTGAGCACCAGCACCCTCCAATGTCTTCTCCACAGAACGTTCCGGAACTTTGTGGTCGAGGCTTTTCTTCTGAAAGAACGCACCTTCTGTAATTGAAAGAAAAGGCACCAAACGGCGGCAGAGCCTGAAGAACAGCAGAGGGGGGTCAGACCAGAGGTGTGGGACGGCCAGAACGAGTCTTTGAGGGCGGGGGGCGGAACAGAAAACCAGTCTTTGCTTCAGGAGGGTCTCTAAGGTGGGTAGTAGGTGAGAACGTCAGAGTGGTTGCTTGCAGTCTTCAGTTAAAACTCCTCCTGTTCCTCAGCATCTGGAATCACAAAACCCTCCTGGACAGAGAGAAAAACCCATCAGAACCACCAACCTGAGGAACCACGCCTCAAACATCTGCCCCTCATGCTGGGATTTTGCTTCTCTAATCCTCACGGCCCCCGTTGGAGCAAAAACTTCCTCTCTGCAGTAACATTTGGCCTTTAATAACTTAGCTGAGGTGGAGACACTCACATCCGTGGCGTAGAGGATGTCTATGATCCGCTGCAGGGTGGGGTCGCCTTCTCCTTCTTTTTCCTGGCAAATCAGCTCAATGTTTCTCAACTTTCCAAAGTAAAAGTCTCTCTCCTTTTCCATGTCCTGAATGGTTGATTTCAGAATCTCCAGCTGTTTGGCCAAAGGTGCATGTCAGTGATGATGAGCTCGTCATTTACTGGGTTTTGTGTGAGTGATCATCTGACCTCGTTGAGGAGCTCCGCCCTCTCCTCATCACCCCCAACCATTCCAGGTTTTCTTGCACTGATGGGGGCCACCTTTGGGGCCACCTTGGCGACAGGTGGCCTCTGAGGAGCTGAGGATGAAGATTCACACGATTCAACAGACCAACACTGACCAGCATTCTAAACATCACCGCCCCTTTAGGGTCTGGGTAGGAGAGGCGGGGCACTGACCTTGGCTGAGGGCCTTTTTGGGGGGTTTGTTGAGAGCGGATGAGGTGGCGTTGAGTGCAGGCATGGCATCCTGCCCCTGCCTGGCCCCCACTGGGTCGTACTCTTTCCCGTCATAGTTGGCATCAAAGAACTTCTTAAACCACTGGACGAACTCAAAGTTGTCCTGGAACTTCCCCTTCACCAGCTTGTCCACAGGGATGATCTGAAAACATGGAGGCCAATGAGACACTGGACCCCACGGAGCCGCAGAGACGCCACAGACACCAGGAAGAGTCCACCTCAACGCACACCAGGACACGGAAAGGGGAAAAACTGAGGCCAGTCTGCCCGTTTATCCTAAAGCCACACCCACCAATCAGGGACGCTGACGTGTTGATGATGCGATCCGTGGGTGGAGTCCAAAACCAACGTGGAGAAGAGACAGACTGTTCTCCTCCTGAGGAGTAACTCCTCCCACACAAAGCGCGAGCGCCACCTTTATGAATCCATTTTTGGACAAGCGTCCAGCGGTGAGTTTGACACGCATCGGAAGGGAGGCGTTAGACGCCAATTTTGACGCACAAATTACCACAGGTGTGGATTACTAAAGTCTACACTTCAATTTAAAATATTTTCAATTCCTACATTTTCAGCGCCGTGTTCTTACTTTACACTAATCACAGCGTGAAGAAGGTTCCGGATCCACAAAAAGAGTTCTGGGGTTCTGCTGGCGCTGGACACTATCAGGAATCTGCTGGTCTGGCTCAGCAGCAGCCATCGGGACAGGGATGGTTGGCGCCTTAGGAATGTGTTTTCTTCAAGAGCCACATCCACACAATCACATTGTTGAAGTTTTTCTAGTTTGTGTCTGTTAGAAAATGTTCTACCGACGTGGAACCCAAAAACAGAAATGTCTGTGTGTGGGGAACAGGAACGGGGATTTCAAAGAGGCGGAGTTTGTGCGCTTTAGGCGTTCGTCGCATCTTACTTTGTCAACTCCCATCTTTTTGAATCCAACTTGCAGGAGCTTGAAGTTATGGATGTATTCGTGCTCCAGCTTGGCCCCGAACTTGACTTTCTTCAGAGGAACCGAGTTGGGGAACAGCATGTCCATGAACTGGCAGTACGCAGCACCTGAACAACCAAACAGAGAAGGTAAACGTCGCTCGGCCGGACACCGAGCTCAGCGATACGGCGCACAACAGAGAGGACAAAGAACTGGATGGATTTATTTCTACAAACTGCTTTTCCTGAGACAGATCCACCAGCAGAGGAAAACAACTGCAGCTGACGGAGATGCAGTGAAGCAGCAAGCTTCAGCTCATCCGTTCTCATCCCCCTTTGTCTAAATGAGCACAATAAAACCTGAATCATCTGAGATGGTGGACGCTCAGACGGGGTGGAAACAGTGGGCCGGCTCACCCTCACAGACTGCAGAATGACTGATAGAGTCACATGACGGCTGCTGCCGCAAATATGACGCCACACGTCCTTTAATACAGCTTTTATTCATTCACAATTCATTTAAATGAATTGTATTGCAGTATTTGGCTTTTAATTTCTAATTGCATTTCAAAGAGAAATGGCAGCTCGGTGATGAGCTGCTGCTCCTTCAGCCTCATTCAAATCATCATCTTTATTATACCAGTAACCATGAATTCAGTTCTTCCACAGTGTTGAATTTCAAAACAATGGAAAGCCTAATTTCTTTCTCCCTACCGACTCCTCCCTGCATCACCTGCAGGCCTCACCTGTGCACAGCATCTCCACCTTGGTGAGGTTCATCTGCAGAGACTCGTTTATCCAGACCAGCATGTCATGGCGGCTCAAGTTCTCACTCGTCACCGAGGTGGCGTAGACGTTTACAGCCATGCTCCTGCAGACAGAGAAGACGTAAGAGGAGCGACTGCACATGAAAACGTTCCATTTCCAGCTGGATGCTTTGCTACAGATGTTTGTGGCGTTTCTCTTGGTGGTTAGCAATGATCAGATCAGTCTGTTCAGCTGGGAGGATCCAGCCAGAGGCCCCAGGAGCCACATTAGCTCAACGTGATTTCTTTATGCATATCTGTGACGTGGTTAATACTCGATCTGACCTGATCTCACATCGCAGAGGAAGAACAAAAACTTTCTCTGTGAAGGGAGTTGGGGCTCTTCCATAGTTTAAAAAACAACGTTTGTGTTAAATTATTAACGAATCATACGTTTAAAGTAGCGAGTTTAAATCAATATTTCATCAAACCTACATGGAATAGGTAACAGTCAGGCGTGACGGTGCGTTCACGTGACATCCTGATAGAGTCACATGCGATCAAAACATAAAACAGCAAATATGAACATTAAAGAGCAAAACACTAAGAAACCCAATTAATTATTAACCCAGTTAATAGAATCCATCGGTCATTAATAGAACCAATCAGATGTGTAGCAGGAGCTTTTTAGAAAACCATGTTTCCTGTTTCTCCACAGTGACCCGAGTTTTGGAGTGCGTTCCTTTCAAAGTAAAAACCGCTTCACGGCCTCTCTCCTCCCGTCGGTCATCCAGCGGCATTTGATTTGTCAGCACAACAATACTTCCACACTTTGGGTTGTGAACGCCTGCTGCAGGCATTTTGTAACACAGCGTGCTGGCTTTGATTTAAATGAGAGAGAAGTGCTGTGAACCACTCAGTCAGTAAAATCCACAGCAGCATGAATCATGGCTCCGTTTGGCAGAAAGCTAGCCTAAAGATAACGGCAGCAGACAGTTAGCCAAACAAAAGGCGCGGTTAGACTGGAAATGACATGTGTGCGGCTTCCAAACCCAAATGAACAAAGTGTGGGAGGATTAAATGTTCAACGTTAAAGTCTTCTTTAACCAACGTGGGTCAACAGACGAGGTTCGTTTTCTATATTAAAGCCATGTCATGATGATGATGATGCTAACGCGTCTGTCTGCCTCAGCGGCTCCCACACCCCGATCCTCTGACTGGTGCAGGTCACCGCTTCATTCATCCGTTACATTTGATCTCCATCCGCAGCTCCGGAGCGAGAACTTTACAAACACGCCAAACTCAAGCTCACGAAATGTTCCGATGAATCCGAAAACCTCCATCAGAGCAGCTTATTTCAGAGGGCTGGACGGCTATTCTCTGCTCCCGAGTGTTAGCCGCTGCCCGCAGCAGCTAGCATGCTAACCGCCGCGGACGCTCTTACCTGGATTCGATGATCCGTCACGGTTCTGGAATACGATGAGTTGGGTTTTCGGTTCTGGTTCCGTATCCAACACAGGGCTGTGTGTTTAACTGTAGATGCTACTTCTGCTTTTCCCCGAGTCGTGCCAGTTCACGTTCACTCTGCCGGTAGCGGAAGAACCCTGCTGATGACGTCAGGCACGCACGGGCCTAACGTCCGGCACGTAAGGAACGCCCCTTCTTCACGTTGGCTTACTGCAAACCAAAGGAAACCCACACGGCCTCTGAGAAAAACCTTTTTCAAATGTTCTGGCTTCATTGGTTTGGCAGTTATGCACAAATGATTATCAGTTAGTGAACTTCAACATTTCTACCTATTCAGTGGTTGTTTTACGTCTCACTAGGTTACCAGTGTTTCCAAAATGTCTCATTAGTGAAAGAGCGCTGCACTAAATACCTCAAAATGATTCATAAACATGTTTACCTGCCATAGTTTGGACTCCAGCTCTGAACACACTTTAGAGCAGAACCACTGCAGAGCAATTTATGAATAAAAACTGAACATGAGTCGTTTCTTGAATAATAAAATGCTTTCCAGCTGCTCTGAACTGCTCTATACCTGAACATGAATGGGGCTGCTTAGTGGTACAGTGGTTAGCACTCTCGCCTCACAGAAGGCCGTGGTTTGAACTCTTTCAGTATATTCCCCATGCAGTAATTTGTATTGTAACCAATTTAATTCTGTTATGATTGTCAATGCGGTCATTGTGTATCTGGATCTGAAGCTTCTCCTGAAATGTGTCTTTTTATGCCAAAGAAAAATCTGGTCAAATAATTAGTCTGTAACAACAAATATGTTACCAAGAAGCCCATAAATTAATTTTGTGTTATTCAATACTTTAAATAAGCATCCGCTGTTCTTAATCCTTGACATTTGAAATGGGTTAATAGGCTTCATATTAAAAAAACGTTATTATTGAGCAATACTTGGCCATTCAGGGGGCTGAACATGGTGGGAAAGTAGATAGCAGCTTCACCTCACAGCAAGAAGACTGGTTCAAATCTCTTCTGGCTTCTTTTCTGTGTTTAGCTGCCTTGAATGTTCTCCTGGTGCATGTGATTTCTCCTGCTCTGGTTTCCCCCTGCAGTCCAAAAACACATTTTCATAGATTATTCTAAACTGTCCCTATTGTGTCTGCCCATGGATGTGTGTGTGCGTGTGTGTGTGTGTGTGTGTGTGTGTGTGTGTGTGTGTGTGTGTGTGTGTGTGTGTGTGTGTGTGTGTGTGTGTGTGTGTGTGTGTGTGTGTGTGTGTGTGTGTGTGTGTGTGTGTGTGTGTGTGCGTGTGTGTGCGTGTGGCCTGCTACTGAATGTCAGCCTGTCTGGGATGTGCCTTCCTTAACCTAACTGTAGCAGGGATAGGCTCCAACCACCCTGTGGCCCCAACAGGGATACAGCCGATTCTGAAGATGGACAGATGGATAGATGTCCATCCAGTAACATGTAGAACAAACACTTGATTCCAGCCTGACCCAAAATGACCTCTTGACCCCACCCTTTCACCATCATCATTCCAAATCTGCATTATCAGTGTTTTGATGTCACTTTTTAAAGTGATCAACAGGGTGATCCCACCAACGCCAGGATATCTAACCAACCAGGTTCCTGTCCATGTATGTGTGGTTTGCAGCCTCATGATCAAGCATGGCCTTTACAATGAAAGCACTGTAGTGGACGCCTGTTCATTGTGCAGACTGACCTACACAAGGATCTCTGACCTCTGGAAATGAAAATCCTATCAATACAGCGGATCATTCCACATAAATGATCAATGTGATCCTCACAATCACAAACATACGATGATACACTGCACTCCTTACAGATGAAACAGGAGCAGCCTCTTGTTGCAGTTGACAGGACGCCCTGGAGGTGGGAGGTGAAGTCCTGAGCGTTGTTCTTCTGAAACCACAGCTGATCTCTGCAGCCGGCGTAACTGTGACGTGCCCCACCAACACACAACAACAGAGACTGGACTTGCATTTTCCACATCTTATTTTCTGTCATTTGGCAACACACAGGACACGCTTGTCTGAATCCACCATTTCCACAGCAGGGTTAAATTTTGGCACACTTGTGCTGCCCCATGCTTTTGTGTTGGTTAGCTGTAGAGTTTGACTTCATGGTTCTTCACATGTGGAGCTTCCTTCCTGGGTCCAAAGGGTGGAGCTGCAGAAGTTCATTGACACAACCACCAAATCCAGTGGAGGAAGGAGGAGAATCCAGGTTGTTTATTTGTATTTTTTGATTTAAGGAACTGAACTTTTTTTTTAGTTCATTGGTTTGTGTTGAAACTTACCTGAACTGAACCGGAGTCTGCCATTTCTGACAGCAGCTGCCACTGACTGCAGGTCCGACTCAGGAAGAAAAGCCTGGCATCGGGTAGGATCAGACGTTCTGCTCGTCCCAGTGTTTGCTGGGTCGATTAAACCTACCCAACCAGGCAGGTCATCTATGTCCACAGAAATGCAAAGCAAGTTCTAAACTGATGCGTCACATTATCATTTCTTAACAGCAAAACATTAAATGTAAGTGCTAAAGAGAGCTGCGTCGCCGGTTATGATTATGATGATAAAAGTCGCTTAGTTATGGTCAAGATGTAAAAGGAAACCAAGACTGACCTCCACAGCCAGGTTTTTCTAGTCAGCAGATTTGACGTTAACTGCTTAAATTGTTTGGCTTCCAGAATCAACTATTCAAATCTCAATTTTTATGCAGGAAGCTCCTCAGACATCAATGATCAGGAAGAACGAGACTTTTGAATACCCAGAGCTTCTGACCTCCATTTACTTATATATTTCATTCTAATTTCTGTCTCCAACTGAGGTTGCTTTAACCCTTGTGCTATCCTCTAGGCACTTTGGGACATTGGGAGTTGGGGTCATCTAGACCCACTAGACAGCGCCTGAACCTTTTTTTCAATGATTATCTTCACTGGTGTCCGCGGATTACATGGTGTCTTCCACCTTCATCTCCTTTGGTAGGGAGAACACGCCAATGTAAGGGTGGGGTCATCTAAGATAGTATAAGGGCTAGTGTCACTTTAGAACACTTTAATGACCAGATTGAGACTCAAATGAAGTCTGAACATGTCCGTTTTCAACAAAAAAAGCTCCATCATCATTCAAAAGTCTCATCATTCCTTACATTCCAGTGCAAAACACAATGCTTAAACTGTTATGTTTATTTCTTTCTGCACCATGAGTGAGAGTTTGGGGAGGATGATGACCAACAATTTGAACAGGCAGGAAAAAGCATTGTATGGTTCCAATATTAATGACAGGGTCACGACATGAGATCCTGCCCTGTGGATGGAGACGCTACAATACTTTCCATGTCTTCGATATGAAAATGAAAAGGCCCAAATTTATCGAAACTTTAGAAAAATGTGTCAATTTAAACTGTATAAACAAAATTTAATTTTTTTTAGTTAGATCAATTTATCAAATTGAGTTGGATAGCTATAGACAAACGTAATTCAGTTAGGGTGTTAAATTGAAGTGATTCAAATTTAAGTTGGATCAACTTTTTCTTTTTAGAGAATACCTCCCAACTCAGAGGCACTATCTAATGAAGTTCTGCCGCCCGCAGAACCGTGTCCCAGAAAACCATGTTCTTGATTTTGGAAAACAAATTCAGCATCATCACTAAAAAGACCACAAAACTGATCGACAAAGGTGGAATGTAATACCATCTTTAGACCTTAACTCTCGGATTGACTCAATAAGAATGAATATATTACCATTTAATAAGAGATGATTTAATGTTTAACATTTCATATACCCCAAAAAACAATTTGTAGAAATGATAAGATGTTGTCAAGATACATGGAGATAAAACCCAGAATTAAAATATGAAACCTTACAATTAAAAAAACAGATCAAGGTGGCAGAAATCTCCTTATTTGCTAAAGATTATTTTCTAGTGTTGCCCAGCTGATATTCCGCATGTGCTCTCCAGTTTACACTGCAGGTGGAAAGATCTAGAGCTGAAAAGCCTTTTTGAAAAAATACCATTAAAAAGCTTCATTAGCTGATATCAAGTTGCTAGGGGAATTTCACAGGCACTCTACTGAATATGATGATTAAAACCTGGAATGACAGTGAAGAAAATGCAACTTGGAAGATTCAAAAATACTCAGATGGTGTGCTACCAATTCAGAGTTCCTCCTAACAAATATCATATGGTAGATTTAAATTATTATGGATTGCAAAAGGGTTAACAGATTACAACTCATTTGTGCATAAGGGAGCGTTTCAAACATTTGATACCCTAAAAGAAAAACACGGGTTAAATTCTGAAGATTTCTTCAGGTATTTATATTGTGTAATTATCAAGAAAAATTAAAATAATCTACAGATGACCCAAGGTTTCTTAAACCTTTTAAAACATTATCAGAAAAGCAATATGCCCTACGAAAATCATTTCAAAATTATACAATAGTATCTTGACGCATAAGGGGAAGAACACGTGTTATGTAAAGGAAAGATGGGAGCGAGAAGGACGGCTCACTATCACAGAGTGAGATTGGGGAACAAATATGTCGGAAACAATGGGTCACAACAGGATCAAACATTTGGCGTGAATTCTGTAGGAAGAACATAATGAGGAAAAAATACCTAGGAAATAGTAAATGTTGGAGGTGTAACAATTTGTTTCAATCACTTCCCATATATTTTTGGGACTGTGTTATCAAGAAGTATTGGTCTGACGCATATTAACATCTGCAAAATGTATTTTCTACTGTTTTCCTCTTGTCCTTTGAAAGTCTGTTTTTGAGTAAAATTGATGTCCTAGATAACAAAAATAAGAAACTGCTCTACATTCTGCTGGCAGCCAGTAAGAAAGCAATAACCAGAAAATGGCTTAAACCTGAACAACCAACGACAGAGGACTGCATTGATGTGGTACAACGGATTTATATAATGGAAAGAATCTCACACTCATATAGACCACTAATTGGTCTATATGGACAGAATATGTTAAGCCTGTGAGATCAGACTTCATCTGATACTTCACTGAAATCATGTCACATCATTTATGTTTTGAAAATCCCTGCTTCCTCACGTTCCTCTTTTATTGATTTGTCTTATTTTTCCATCAAAACTGAGAAAGCAAGAACATTGTAACTGCCAAAACAATGTGCCAATTTTATCCTGTGCTTTTTTCAATAAAAGAAATTTGAAAAAAAAAGACCACCAAAAAAAAGACCAAATGATGATCGGAATTGGACTTGGAAAAAAGGTTTATGGAGTCTTCAATCAGCTCCATGAAACTTTTGAAGCTTTTAGCAGCTCATCAATTTAGGAGATAACTATACTCAGAACCGTTAAGCTTTTCAGAATAAAGCCAAGGTGACGTCCTGCCTCACTCCACTGGACTCCCCCATCCATTTGCACTAGATAAACTCTTTTGAGGTCTGTCTGTTTTTCTCCAGAGCTGCCAGCAAACCAAGTGTTTTTCACTGATGTTTCTTTTTGATTGATTGTTCTGTTTTCTATTGTCGCCTCATTGTTTGTGTGTTTGTAGCTTTGAGCCCAACGACGCCAGCTAAATTCAATTTCAAGTTGGGATCAATAAAGTATCTTTATCTTAAGAACCTGGAAATATTCATGCCAGGTTGACTTTAAGTAAAAGTTGAAAAATTCTAAGACGCTGAGGAAGAACGTCCAGCCAATCACAGCAGTATAACCTTTATTTGGTTTTACACACAGGAACACAATCATTTCACGTTCAGATGGTTTTCAGCCTCCGAGGACACATCTGAGAGGAGCCTGTCTAGAAATATTCTCAAGGAGCAGCACTTGTGTAAAGGAACATCATCCAAAGTGATTTCTACCTTCACATTAAACTGACGCTATTCTGATAAAAAGAACTATTTCATGACTAATCTAGACAGAAGTCATGAAATAAAATCAATCTAGACAGAAACAAGGAAATAAAGTTCGGCGACTTTCTGAAACGGTTTTTGCAGTTGCAGACAGTAACGCCTAACAAACACGGCGAGTCAGTTTTCTTTAGGAGAACTACATGGAAGAAAAGTATAAACAGCAGCTTCCCCCCAAACATCAGAGAGGTGCTACAGTGTGTGTGACACTGTGTAGAGCAGGAGTGGGCAAGCTTTGTGCCAGGTGGGCCCCAGAGGGGTCTGACATTTGACACGAGGGCCGAACCAGGAGCAGAGTGTGTGGGTAATCCACCTCATGCGAAGAAGACATGGACTCTGATGCAAACACGCTTTGAATTTGATTGAAAATGGATGTATACGTTTTAAAACAGAACATTTCAAAGCGGTGACTTTTGTTCTCAGTTTGAAAATAATTGCAGTAGCGGGTTGAAGTCTTTTAGAGAAAAACAAAGAGAAATAAGTTGGTATGGTGTTGGGATGATTGGAAAAATGACTGTCCAACTCAGAAAACACACATGAACGTCAGAAAAACAACAAATCTTCCAACAGCACATGAATGCAGCTAGAAAAAGGTCAGTTTCTTTGTAGAGCACCATCTATGGCAGGGGTGTCCAAATCCAGGCCTCAAGGGCCGGCAACCTGCTGGTTTTCCAGAAGCCCTGCCTCATCTGCTGCTGATTACCTGATCAGGTGGTTTAGCCAATAAAGAGCTTCAACGGCAGGTTGATTTGGAAGAGAGGTAGACACCGCCCTTGAGGTTCGGAATTGGACACACCCCAGACCTGGCGGGGGGAGACACCAGACTAACAGGGGAAATAACGGTTTGGCTGACCAGGTTAAATGGTGCACTGGGCTGAGGTGGCCCCCGCGGCCGTAGTTTCCCACCCCTGCTGCAGATCACCCATCCATCTTCACAGTCTGCCTCCATCCCTTTCGGGGTCACAGGGTTGCTGGAGCCTATCCCAGCTACTGCTGGGCAAAGCATCTTGAAATTCTAAAGTGAAAGGAGAGAGATGGAGAACAAAAACCCCGGCTGAGAAATGTTGGTTTTGTGTTGTCCAGAAAATTCCAGTTTTCCACATCAAGCTTGAGGTTCAGATGCCTGGAGACAACCACATGCATGGATTCAAATCAGAGCACACCCCCCTAAAACCCAGAGTTTGAAGAGCCTCTTTCTTCTTTTTCCTCTAATGTTGGTTTCACTGGGAGGCAGATCTACGTAAACAAAGCAGCAATTAACTCTGTAGAGACAACAGCCATTCCACATAGCTTTGTCCCATTTTCTAGATACCAAGGCTTGCTGGCAAACAGAGAGACCCAGCCCAGCCAGGTCCCAACAGGAGGGGGGAGGACGCGGAGGCGCTTGGAGGCGACGGTGCTCATGGTAGCGTAGCTCTCGTGTGAAGCAGAAGTCTTGAGGGGGGCAGAGAGGATGACGGGGACGCTTCCACGCTTTTCCCCAGCACCTCGTTTTGCTGTCGGTTCTACAGTTCCTTTCACATTGCAGAAGTTTGGGAAACCCAAAGATTCTGGAGAAAACAGAATCTAGCATGAAGAAGAAGCCAACCAACCCTACACTCAGAACACACAAGTCCAGCGTAACAACGTACACATGCCAAAAAAACTATACTTTAAATACTTTTTACTTACTTCCAACAGGATTAGAGAGATCATAGAACACACACCAATATGTCAACAGTCACTTTAAAGTAGGAAACCCAAACCACGTCTATGCCCTGGTCTGTTTATTGGGCTCCACGGCAAATTTTGAAAATATAATTGAATATGGCCCGCACGTGGCGCTTGAACTCAACTCTGTTGCACTTCTCAGTTTCAACACTAAATGGAGTCGGTCATAGAAAGGTGCTAGAGGGAAGAGCAAAGGAGTGCCACGAGAGAGAGGGGAGGAGCGCCTGCAGGTGGAGATGGGTGTGTGCGGACGGAGCGGAGGTGTGGGGGTCGATATATTTGTATTCTTAACAGTGAAAAAGTATTCCCTCTATGTAAAAAAGAACTTGTTTTGTTTCAGATCTTTTGTTCATAGCTGCATATTTTGTCACAGAGTGTAATTGTAAAATGAAGCTTTTAAAATTTTGTGCGTTTAATGTTAAAATTGTCCTTGTTGGTCACCATATAAGCCTGTTTACCCATTAAAACCGTCACCTGTTATAAATCACAAAATCGTGCACTCTGCCAGCTTAACCATACCACCGCTTACGTATGTAAAGACCTGCTGGCTTCAGCTCAACTGCCTGTTTTATGTCATCGCCTGAGTAATGTTTCATTTGATGGCACAGATCAGCATCACTGTTCACCAGTTGAGATAAATGTTTGATTATAGGTGAAAGTTAGAAATTACAGTAATCATAAAATAATATGTCATCTCTTTTGTGCGTCTCGGACCTGCCTATTTTTTTCTGTATTTGGCCTCAACAAAACAATCTTTGGACACTTTTGTTGAAAGTGTCTGGCTTCTATGCAAAATCAATTTTTTGAGCTTTCTTTCAAATGTCTTAGAATGTTCATTCCTCACAAAAAAAAAACAAAGTTGAATTTTGATGCATTCATTCATGCATTTCGGAGTTTTCCTGCTCTCTGAGCACCAGCCCCTCCCGATCCATGAAAAAGAGCGGGTTCTCACATAGAGGGACTGAAAGAACCCAACCAGAAACCAGGATCTGTTTCCATGAAATCAGCTCACACACACTGATCTGAACCACTCCAATCAAAGCTCTGCCGTTTTAGTAAATATTTTTAGAAGAGTTACATTTAAATTCAGATTTTAGTTCATCTTTTAGACACGTTGAGCCTCCAAACATCTTTAGTTTGACAGATGTTGGGCCTGTTAAAGGTGCGAGTGAACCGCTGATCAACGTTTTTGTTTTTTTGGATGAAAAAGGTTTGTCTTAAGTAGAGTGCTTTTGTTTAAGATTTGTATAAAAAGTGCCTTCTACAATCAAAGTTATATTTGACAAATAAGTTGACTGCAGGGCTCCACGTTATGAGGAAAACTCGCTACAAAGTATATTAGTGATCAATATTGCGATGACGATATAACTTGCGATACATGAACAACAGCAAAATAACAAAAAACATTTCCATTTCACTGCAAAAGTTTAATTTAAATAAGAGTCAAATATTTTCACGATTCTCCAAACACCATCAGGAGGGCAACATCTTGTTGGCCATCCGATTGGTCAACATCGTGAAGGGCTCCATCTGATCAAATGCATAAAGGGATTTATTCAATTCATTAAATGGTTCAAGCTGCCATAAGATAGTTTTAGCACATTTAACGTTTACCATTTATTACGATTATCGACTTTTGCGATATGGATATTGCACAGATTGAGATTGCGATAACGATAAATTTCAGTGACATCAGTAGCATAGTGGAAACTTGCTAATAAGACTATGTCCGATTCTAATTTGATCCTCAAAGAACAAAAACCATATAGCTGATTTAGAAAAGCGATTCGGACGCCACGCTCACTACGTTTGTTATGAAACGGCAAATATGACGTCACCAATTTCAATAAAGCAATAGTTGTAATAACATATGTTATTTACACCATTTATGAATCAATTGGTTCTAGAAGATGAAATTGGTTGATGCTTTATTAAAAGTACATTCAAACATTCTTCTGGTCAAAATTGTTCAAACGTTAATGCATTGTGGTCTATGTCTACCAATTTAGTAAGTATTGATGCACACTGGTTTTTCGCAGAGACTTCTGCGTAATTTCTAGGACACTGGATTCTGGAATTGTAGACATTGTAGGCAGTCATCACTACAAAATACACTACAAAACGACCTTTATAGTGACAAAGGAAGGAATTCAGACACGGACAAAATGTAAGGAAGAAATGTAGAAGATTAAAGCTTAACACTTAACTCAGTCAGTGGTTGTTCAGACAGGAATCACAACACACAACAAACACACATTCAACACACACACACTTGACAGACAAGCAGATAGACGGACAGGCAGACAGACTGATAGGCAGACAGACGGACAGACAAGCAGACAGACGGATAGACAGACAGACAAGCAGACAGATAGACGGATAGGCAGACAGAGAGACAGACAGACAAGCAGACAGATGGACAGGCAGACAGACGGATAGGCAGACAGACGGACATACAAGCAGACAGACGGATAGGCAGACAGACGGACAAGCAGACAAAGGGATAGGCAGACAGAGAGACGGACAGGCAGACAGACGTACTTTTCCAGCTCTGTGATCCACAGGTTGTCCTCCCTGCCGTTATGAAGGACGGGCAGCAGCGACACGTTCTTGCCTTGCTTCAGAGAGTTGGGGTTGGTGGTGATGGTTCTCACCTTGGTTACCTGGAACAGACGCATCACTGGTGTCACCATCATCACAGAGGGATCAGTGGTCCTGACAAACCCCTCCACTGAAAGCAAAATCTCACCCGAGCTTGTCTTCCAATGTCCAAACAGTCCTGCAGGGTCAGCCTGTGATTCTGGGAGGCTATGATGGGCCTGATGAAAGGTGAGCAGTAAAAACACGCTAAGCTCAGACATCATGATGACCTCTGACCTTCAGAAAAAAAGGCTGTTTGGACCCAAAGTGTGAGATCATGGTGTTCTGACTCAGCAACAGCTGAGTTTTCCACGGTGACCTGGCAACTATGGAGACTTTATAAGACAGACATCAAACTTCAGTCTGGAGGATATGGGCCCTGCTCATTCTTTAACATGAGAAGCTGCTATGGCAACCAAACTAAATGCAGGTGTAGGTTTGATTGATGGATTTCAAGCATTGTAGTCAAAGCAATAAAGAATTCACACAGATTTATCAAACTCATTACAGACATGAGGAAATGCATAGATTTAAAAAAAAGAAAATAAAACAAACATTTTAAATATAGTGATCATTAACTTCAGTCCAGTAGAGCTTGATTTATTGCTTGAAAAAGGAGCGGGAAGAAGGAAGTTAAGATAATCCCATCCCTGCTGCGTTCATTCATTTGATAGTTTTAATGTGTTTGTAATCCGGTTCTGATCCGATAGATTCTTTATTAAGTAACAAAATCCAGTGCCTATTGATGATTTGTTATCTTCAGAAAACATTCATTCATGATTTCAGTAAACAGTAACAGTAACCATTATGTAATAATCATTGATTATGATTAGAACACATGATCACATTAAATCAGTAATTATTGCTACACATTGCAGATCAGTAAAGAAAATCAATAGCTTATTGATTGTAATTTAAACCTTTCAGTAATCATTATTGCACATTACAATGTAACACTCATTGATTGTAATTAAAAGAGCTTTGATTATTTCACCACAATCAAGTTCACACATGGATTTGGAATTATTCAAACACATATTGATCCTTATTTCCTCTTATTTTCATATCGTGAAATCAGAGTTTCTTTATACATTTTGTTGAATATTTAGATATCTGAACATTGAGCTCATTACTGAACCCGTTCCAAAGTTTAGTGCTAGTTTTCTGTTCACAGTGGACATGTATGCAAACATCTGTCCATCCATTCACCATCTGTGAGGGGCTTTTTGAAGCACTTCTAAAAGCAACACAACTAACCAAAGCGAAGCACAACCAGACCAAAAAACGACAATCACACTTTCTCAACTTATCCACACGCATCTGGAGAGTGGATCCGTTCATCTCTGTGAACAGCAGCTTAGTGTTACTTCCTGCTACCACAATGCATTTTGGGAGAAAAGTCTGACCTGCTCATTCCTGGTATGTTTCCCCAGAAGTAGCGAGCTCTGTGGGCGGGGCTGACTTTGACCGCGTCCACCAGCACAGGGTTACACTGCAAAACAGGAAAACTCGCTGTGTGACCCGACACACACTAGTTTTCAGAGCAACAGCTGATAACTTCTGACACATCCGCTAAGGGAACAGGCAGTTTCATCTGGATGCCCCTACGGTGGCCCAGAAGGGTCACAACACAACACATTAACTCACAACACAACACATTAACTCACAACACAACACATTAACTCACAACACATTACCTCACAACACAACACATTAACTCACAACACAATAACTTACCACACAACACAACACATTAACTCACAACACATTAACTCACAACACAACATTAACTCACAACACAACACATTAACTCACAACACAATAACTCACAACACATTAACTCACAACACATTAACTCACAACACATTAACTCACAACACAACACAATAACTTACCACACAACACATTAACTCACAACACAACACATTAACTCACAACACAACACATTAACTCACAACACAACACAATAACTCACAACACAACACATTAACTCACAACACAACACAATAACTCACAACACAACACGATAACTCACAACACAACACATTAACTCACAACACAACACATTAACTCACAACACAATAACTCACAACACAACACATTAACTCACAACACAACACATTAACTCACAACACAACACATTAACTCACAACACAACACACAAACTCACATCACAGGGGCTGGCACTACCTCCACAGCTCACTGTGACGTTACTTTCTGTACGTTAGTTAGCCACTCAGCCCAGTGGAAATTTCAGAATAAAAGCACTTCCATTGCAGCTTTACTTCCGTTGTGAGTTAATGTGTTGTGTTGTGAGTTAATGTGTTGTGTTGCGAGTTAATGCGTTGTGTGGTAAGTTAATGTGTTGTGTTGTGAGTTAATGTGTTGTGTTGTGAGTTAATGTGTTGTGTTGTGAGTTAATGTGTTGTGTTATGAGTTGTTGTGTTGTGTTAAGTTCATGTGTTGTGAGTTATTGTGTTGTGTGTAAGTTAATGTGTTGTGTTGTGAGTTAATGTGTTGTGTGGTAAGTTAATGTGTTGTGTTGTGACCCTTCTGGGCCACCGTAGGCTGCAGACACAAAACACTTAAATGTTGACTTTCAAAGCTAACTGTAGAAAACGAGCCTCCATCCAGTCTGGCTTTTCCTTCAGATGTTGTCATAACCTGAAACCCAACGATGGGGTCAAAGTGGAATCATCATAAAGTGAATGGAAAATCAGAGTGGAGAAACTGCAACTTGGAAAAAAAAATTGAAAACAACTTGAAACTGAAAGTACAGATTGTAAAACTTAAGAAATATATCTAAAGAAAATACTTTTTTACATTTAAAGAAATACTTTCAACATGAGTGAAAAAACAACAAACATAAAACTGTTACCAAATAAAAATAATGTTTATTAGCAACAGCGGCTGGTTTGTGTGTTCAGCTTTTGCATTTTACAGAATGTTACTTTGCAGAGTTTGAGCTAATTGTACGTGGGGGCGGGGCTTTGAGCCCATTGACCACCACACATAATTGACACTGGGTGACAGAGGTCATGGCTACGTCATTTCCGCACCAAAACAGCGCCTGTTGTTGACGTGGATGTCCCAGGCTTTGGGAGAACACCGTCACCATTGTTCTGAGATCAAAGCTGTTTTCAAATTTACAATCTGGCTTTTCATTCACTTTAAGCTGATCCTGACTTGACCCCATCCCCAACTTAGAAGTTGGCCTTTTTGAAGTCCTACATCTGTACTTCAGCTGAAAGTTTTAAAAATGGAGACTGTCTGCACGCTCAGAGGAAACTGTGAAAGTACATGAAAAGCTCCATGTGGAACCCACTGACTGTAAATAGAGGACTGGACACAGCCGGCTGTGACGTCACCCATAGATGACGCCTCACCTCATGCTACAGTGAAATGAAGCCAACTCAGGCGCCATTTTTCTGCATTACAGGCGCCGCCATTTGGAGCCAGTGATTGGTCCAAGTCAACGTTTCTGTGGCAACTACTGTCACCAATCAGGAGTGAGCTTGTTTCAAGTCCACACCCCTTCCACTGAAAGCGGCTTGGGAGAATCTGTCAATCAAACATTGAGGTGGAGGCCACATGCTCTCACTGAGCCATCTGATTGGTCAGTTTATAACTCCAATAACTTAAAAAATAGAGATAAACAAAAATATTGAAAAAAATAAGGATTATCAAAAATTTAAAAACAAGGTAGCAGATGAAGAATGTTCATTCTGACCAACAGAATGACTGAGTAACAGCAGTTTATTTCTGTATAGACGTCTATGGGATTTTGGATTCTTGGAACCACTTCCTGTTTGGGACACAAGGGAGGAGGGATCACTATGTCCAGTTCCTATTTACAGTCAATGGTGGAAGCCCTACTTGAGCCAAACTACCATGAATATGGTGAATACATTTCAGTCGTGCATTCAGGACACACATCAGAACACAGAAGGTCCTATCCATCCTCTGATGTTTTTAGATTGCTGGCTTTAGTGGAAATGTATTCAAAGCCCAAAACACAACTCCCTCATTCATCCACGACTACACAAAAGCAGAGGAGGAAGAAGAAAAGGTAAAGGATAAACGGGGCAAACCTCGAGAAAGCGGCAAATATTGACTTTGTCGTGTGTGTTCATGAAAACCACGTTCTCATAAAGCCAGAAGAACGGCCTGGGGTCGTCCTCTTTGGGTTTCAGCAGCTGCAGGATGCGGTAGAACTCGAAGAACAGTCTGCCTGTGCCCTCTGTCGGAGAACAGAGAGACGCAGAGGTCAAGCCTGCTCCCACCCTCGTTTCACACCACTCACTCCTCAGCTCTCCACGTCCAGAACAAACGATGCTTCAACAAATGACCAGAACATCTGGGCGGTTTTCAACAGACTGGATGAATTACAGAAACAAATCTAAACACTAAAGTGCTTGGATACAAAATAGTAGAAACTGCAAGCGTCAACATACCATAAAGGCCCTTTCTGACTGGATTTACAATGGAAAGGTCGTTACAGGGGCTGCCACCGATCAGCAAATCAAATGGACCCCAAGCCTCCATCTGAAAAACCAAAGACAGCAGTACAGCACTCAGCAGCTCTTGTCATTTCAGTCAGTGCATCCTGGTGAGCTTTTGCCACCCCTTCCTACACAAACTTTATGAAGCATCAGAAAAACCGTTTGCCACATTTAAAAAGGGCTTGCTTGTCCTCCATCATCTGGATGCTGAGAACCCAAACAAGGACGCCCCCTCTCCACAGAAGAAGCATCTTCAGATATGCTCAGAATCAGACAGTATGAACTCCACAATACAATAAAAAGAACGTTTTCCATGAAGAATGCAAAGAAAGTCTTGTATTTCTATAACACATGTTACAATCACCGGCCACTTTATTAGGTACACCTGTCCAAGTGCTTGTCAACGTAAATTTCTAATCAGCCAATCACATGACAGCAACTCAAAGCGTGTAGACACGGTCCAGACGATCTGCTGCAGTTCAAACCGAGCATCAGAATGGAGGAGAAAGGTGATTGAAGTGACTTTGAATGTGGCATGGTTGTTGGTGTCAGTTCTGAGGATATCAGAATCTGCTGGGATTTTCACCCACAACCATCTCTAGGTTTTACAGAGAATGGTCTAAAAAAGAGAAAGTATCCAGTGAGCAGCAGTTCTGAGGGTGGAAATGCCTTGTTGATGCCAGAGGTCAGAGAAGAATGACCAGACTGGGTCTAGCTGATAGGAAGGCAAGAGGAACTCAAAAACTTTACAACCAAGGAACAGAGGTCTGCAGAAGAGCATCTCTGAACGCACAACCCCTCCAATCTGGAGATAGATGGTCTACAGCAGCAGAAGACCACACCGGGTGTCACTCCTGTCTGCTAACAACAGGAAACTGAGGCTACAATTCACACAGATTCACCAAAACTGGACAATAGAAGATTGGAAAAACATTGTCTGGTCTGATGAGTCTCCAATTCTGCTGCTACATTCTAATGATAGGGTCAGAATTTGGCATCAGCAACATGTAAGCTTGGATCCATCCTGCCTTGAATCAACAGTTCAGGCTTTGGACCCACTAAGTACAAACTGAGCATGTTTCCAACCCCACAGCCTTCCTGAGTATTGTTGCTGACCATGTCCATCCCTTTCTGACCACAGTGAACCATCTTCTGATGGCTACTTCTAGCAGGATAAGGCGCCATGTCATAAAGCTGGAATCATCTCAGACTGGTTTCTTGAACATGACAATGAGTTCACTGGACTCAAATGGTCTCCACAGTCACCAGATATCAACCCAACAGAGAACCTCTGGGATGTGGTGGAACGGGAGATCAGCATCATGGATGTACAGCCAACAAATCTTCAGCAACTGTGTGATGCTGTCATGTCAATGTGGACCAAACTCTCTGAGGAATGTTTCCAGAACCTTGTTGACTCTGTGCCATCAAGGATTAAAGCAGTTCTTAAGGCAAAAGGGGGCCCAACATGGTACTAGCAACCTGTACCTAATAAAGTGGCCGGTGAGGGAATATAAGCTTTATAAAACAACAATAAACTCATTTAAAGTAAATACATTTTGACAGCAGCTCCCACATTCTTTTCAGGAACCTTTCATGTGTTTGAAACTGAATTTAAACTAAAAAAGTAGAAAAAAACCAGCAAAGTGTAACGTACAAACTCCTTGGTGATGAACCTCACGTCTCCGATTTGAAGGATCTTCCCATCATGGTTGACTGCAGAAACCGTAATGGAGTCCTCACAGACCTCTGAGGCCACATATTTCTCTACTTTGAATCCTAGGTCCTTCAGCACCAGGTAGCCTAAGCAAGGCAAGACAGGTTTATTTGTAAAGAACTGTTCATATGGGGGAGGTGGGTGTTCAAAGGTGTTCTTTGGTTCTGACTCGGTTCCACCAGCTCTCAGATGTCAGAGCTGTTGGGTCTGTGAAGTGAGGCAGCAGTACTTTCAAAGTGTACTATATTCAACTGGTTGACAGAGTACAAACTTGTGAACAGCAGGGATGTGGTTCAGTTCTCCTGGTTCTGGTTCAAACTTTGGCAGAAAAGTTCTGAATGAGCTTTAGCTTTTTGTTTCAGCAGTCCAGCCTGGAGCAGATGAAGACATGAAGCTGTTTGTCTGTGTTCAGACTGCCGTCAAGCAGACTTTCCTGTTCCGGACTAAATCTTTTAAACAAAACCGTGTGACAAAAGATCTCTTCACTCATTGGTCAGGAATTATGAGGGCGGGGCAAAGCAACTAGAGAACGAACTTCTGGAAGTCCTGCACTTTTGGTTCATTTAAACTTTACATTTCACTCACAAATTATAAACGTCTGTATCAACGTCAGGCTCAACACTGTTTACTGCTGCTTTGGTCCGTGGAGTCATGCTGCAGGGCGTTACTGCCAAGAAGACGGCTAAGAAGGTTCACTGATCAGTGTTTATGACATATAGATTTTCAGGAAAACAGTGAAAAGAAATGTGGATCACGTTCAAAGTTATTTTAATGAGAGAATTCTGTTCAGGAACTACAATGTAGCTTCTATGATGACATCACAGTAGCGCCTGTTGGGTGCGTGTCACGTCATAAGACACAGAAAAGCATGAAAGAAGTGTTTTCTGTTGTGTTAAAATAAACATTCTAACAAATAAACAGTTGGAGCATTTTATCTGTTTGATAACACAACAAGCGTTTTTTGTCCGTGGCTCAATGGTTACTTCATTCCTGCTCCGTTTACGTCGGCTATGGTGGCTGTTTTGGTCCAGTTGTTCCGCTCCGAGGATGGATTGTATTCACACTGATAAATCTCAGTGCGCACCGAAGCTCAGTCCCATTGGAAGCTAACCGAGATGGTTCCTGGTCCTGGGTCCACTTGGGTGTATTCAGACTGAAAATTAGTTCTGGATAATTGGGATAAACGAACTCTGGTTCAAATCTTCAGCTGCTTTCCTCTTTTCGTATTGTTTCCAAAAACAAAGACTTTAGTCTGTCATTGTTTGACTAAATCCAGGAGTGGATCTGCTCTGAGCAGCAGAGTCTGATGGCCGCTTAATAACAGAGCTTCATATAGCGGAGTGTCATCTGCATAGCTGTGGTATGACACATCAATGGTGTACATAAGTAGTCGCCAAGCCCCAGGCTGTGGACCAGTACCGGTCCATTGGTACCAGGCTGCAGAGACAAAAACCTCAACCTACACTTTTTCCATTTTATTTTAATCTGATTCTAAAGGACGTTTTGGGGAAAACGACTGGATTCTCTACATAACATCCAACTCATTCTTGACACATGTCAAGTTGTTTGGTCATATGTTGAAAATTCTTCCACTACTTTCTTAAAGCGGACGTTAAACTAAAGCCCACAAATTAGCATAGTTAACAAAAACAAACGTATTTGTACATTTTCTTTTAGCAGAAAAGAGCCAGAGAGGAAACAGAATATCGTTCAACTTCAAAATAAATCTGCATTTAACAAACAAAAACCAGGAGTTTTTACTCCAAATATGGATCTATTGGGACAGTTGTTCCCACACACCATAATAATAAAGCAGAATATTTCAATAAAGTTTAAAGCAGCTGCAGATGAAGATAAATGTTACCCTCAAAAGATAAGGGAAACTGAAAGCTAAAATAAAAAACGGACGCCCTCTTCAGCCTTCTACAGGCCGGTCTGTGAGAATGTTGTCTGACATTGGACGGGTTGATGGCCTGAAAGAGTCTGGAGACCACTGGTGGACGTGATCTGAACAGACTGAGGTTACTAACACACTATGAGGCAGACCTACAGAGTGCCTCTTCTCATTGCTTTTCAAAATGAACAACCAAAGCTTTTGTGTTTTGTGATTCCTCTCACCCGTTCCAATGCCATCAAAGAGGGACAGGACTCGGACCGGGCGGCGCAGACTGGCAGGAATAGACGGGTAGACCCGATGAGGCTCCTGTGATCAGATCCACGCATTAGACAGGATAAAACTAGACTTTCAAAAAAAGCAGTTCAGCAATCCAAATAACTGCTATGGTACTACTATTGTGAGACAATTCTTTTATATTGTTGGAATGAATGAAATCGTTTTGTTGAAAGTGAAGAGTAATGTACAGTGCTGTGTTGATTCTCAAAGACCTTCATAGTTTTCCTCAAACCTGAGCACTGAATGAGTTTCTTCTGTGTTGTTGGTTAGTCCTTCAACACCGACCTTCAAAGGATTTACACTTAAAAGGGCAAATAAGTCAAGATATGAACCAGAACCGCATCTATACAGAACTAGAAACTGAGCAAAGAACCAGGCTGAACTTCTCTGAGGATGTTCAAGAGCTGTCTGGAGTGAAAATTAGTGAAGGAACATAACTTCATGGTGACATGTGATCTTTATCCCTCTGTGGTTTCTCCAACTCTCCCTTCTTCTTCTTAATGGATTCAGAACATTTCTTCTCCGTTCCTCAGCATCCTCTCACTCTCCAAGATCTTGTTTAACAGTCAGAAACTCTTCTGTCTCCTCTACTAAACTTCTCCTCCACAGGTCTGTTGTCAGGACTCATTGTCTTTCCACTCTTCATCTTCTTCAGTATCTTCCTCACTGATCATTCCTTCTTTCTACTCCAGGTCATTCACCTCTTCTCCTCTGTGTTCTCAAACATGTTCTTCAAAGTTCTCCCTCCATCTTGTATTCACACATTTCCATTGCTGTCCTTCATCATCCCAACCTGCTGCTCATCCTTCCATCTCTGTTTCTCTGCCTCACCTGTACAGATCCACCTCCTCTTCCTCCTGGTCTTTTCCACCGTCACCTCCACCCGGTGCTGCATCTCCCTGTACGCCTGTCTTCTGTCCCTTTCAGTGTCCCACTTTTAACCTTTTCCTCCCAACGCTCTCCTGGACGTCTTCACTCAAATGTGAATCTTTACTTACAAACTCTATGGCGCTGGTGTTAGCAAACAACTCCTGCACACGAATGCTCCAGTCTTCTCTAGGAACCAGAGCTCCGTGAGGTTTGTGAGGCTGGCACAGGTAGCAGATCCAAGGATCTAGCACCTTCAGGGACTCAAAGGTCCCCGGACCAGCAAGAATGTTCAGGCAGTCGTTACAGTACGATCTGCAGAGCAGACAAGTTCAATTAGTTCCAACGAAAACAAAAACTTTGGTAGTTGCAGGACAAATGAGAAGAGGAAGGGTGGAGTCAACCTGCAGCAGCTGTCATTCCCACACAGAATGACCTCCATTCCGTAGCAGCAGATGGTGCAGTAGGACTGATAGCCATCCTGATCGTAGCGGTACAGAGTTTCTGTGAAGTTATCCTGGAAAGACGCACCTCCTCCGAGTCAGTGATGATTCTGTAAAAGTTCCTATCTGCTATAATGCACCGACAGCATTTCCACAGATGACACAGACTTTACTCTAGACCAGGGGTCACCAACCTTTTTGAAACTGAGAGCTACTTGATAGGTTCTGAGTCATATAAGGGCTACCAGTTTGATAGTCTCTCCTGAAATAACGCATTTGCTCAGTTTGCCTTTAGTTATTGGTTGAATGCTGTAAAGCATTCAACCCTTTGTTTTCCTCTTATGCTATCTTCCGCCGTTTTTCGGCACTTAACTCCTTCTACAATTTCTGACCTATTTTAACCATTCAACTTTTAAAATGTTCAGCTCTTTCAGCTTATTCCTGCTATGACTTTTGATTTTTCAAATCCTTCAACTTTTTAAGATATTACAGTTTTTCCGGGATTTGCCCTATTAAAATACATAGGGAAGTTATGGTACATGAGGTTCCCGGTTCAAGACCCGGTTCCGACACTTCAAAATTTTCAACCATTCAACTATCTAAATGTTCAACTCTTTCAACTTATAACAGTTATTACTTTTGGTCATTCAAATCATTGAACTTTTTAAGATATTCCAGGATATTCCAGGATTTTTGCTCCATTAAAATACATAGAGAATCCTCGTGCTTAACTTCTTTTACAGTTTTTCACCTATTTTAACCATTTTACTTTTAAAATTTTGAGCTCTTTCAGCTCAGTTCAGCCATTTCTTTAACAAGTTAAGCTTTCTTTCAGCAATACAGCATTCAACCCTGCATTTTCTTCTGGAAATGCAGCTTCTTCTAGTTTATTAATAATGATTAATAATACTAATAAAATGTGAAAAGATTCATCACTGATAATTTATCACAATAATTATCAACAAGGACAACATCACTTTTGCACATCACGGTTGCTGATGAATGATGCAGTGGTAATGCAGACATTTTGGGAAGTCTGGGTCAGCTTTACGGTGAGCGACGTCTTAAGGTGCCCGCGTGGCTGAAGAATGTCCGTCACCGATCCTTCCTCATCAAAAACCCTTCGGAAACATTTCTGATGCTTCATAAAACATTTATTAAAATATAAAGAACATTTTATCGCTCAACATAAAGAGTTTTATTTACGTATTCAGAGCAACTGGCTGAACCGTACGTAGGAGTGTCACTCTCCGTGTTTCGCATTTCATCAGTTAAATACCAGAGATCCTGCAGCGCGATTTAAACATCAGTCCAGCAGCAGCAGCGTGTTTTGAGCGTCACTTCCTCCAGAAAAAGTAGTGATTCATTCATCCGGATGATACTTTACGCAGCATCTCAATCGGTTTATGTGAAACCACGAATCGCAAATAAGCGGGGGACGCTGCATAATGACCATGTTTTAAGATATTGTCATTTTTAATTCTATATAAATGCAAGTGTGATTTAAAAAGAGTAGCACCATAATAAAAGTAAACTTTAGACGCAGCTCACTGGTGGGTTGTGCTATTTTTAGAACAGGCCTGCGGGCGACTTTTGTGGCCACTGGGGGCGACCTGGTGCCCGCGGGCGCCGTGTTGGTGACCTCTGCTCTAGACCCTTCTTCTCATTTTGACAGTGAAATCTCTGACTGCTTTATAGCTTTCTTGAATGACTCCTGCTGTCCCCCTTCATTCATGAGGGTTGATGGGTCTTTACCTTACACTTCAAGCACAGGCTGCCTTTGAACAGAGGGTGGGAGATCTTCACATCTTCAGTTCCACAGCACAAACAGAAACCTTCAGGCAGAAGTTAGAAAGGGGGAAGAAAGTGAAAACAGTTTCTTTACAGCTAAGGAAGAAACCCCCACAGGTCATTGAACGCACCTTCAATATTCAGCTCCATCTTCATTATCTTGTTAATGATGTCCTCTGAAAGACAAAGACGGATGACGCTTTGAAACAAAACAAAAAAAACTGCCATCGTGTGGTTTCATATCAACAAGAGCCTTTCAGTCTGAACGGGGTTTGTGCTGCCCCCGCCAAGATTACAGCTCCGCCCAGAACATTCTACCACTCTCTCTTTTCCTTTGGGTTTTTCCCTATAGAGGGAGAGCCAATCAGCTTCCTCCATCTAAACCTGTCTTCTGCATCCTGTAACAGCAGCTACCTTGACTGCATCCAGAAACCTCCTCTTTGGTCTTCCTCTGGCCCTCTGGCAGCTCTAGACTCAGCATCCTTCCACCAATAGAGTCACCGTCTCTTCTCTGGACATGTCTGAACCATCTCATTCTGGCCTCTCTGACTTTATCTCCAAAATTTCTACCATGATCTGCTCCTCTGATGTCCTCATTCCTGATCCATTCTGGTCCCTCTCAAAAAGAACCTCAGCATCTTCATCTCTGCTACCTCAGGCTCAGCGTTCTGTCTTTTCCTCAGTGTCTCTGGGCAAAACAACATGGCTGCTTTCTTCACACTTTTCTACTCTTTTTCTTTCATTTGAGCTGAAAATCTTCTTTCACACCTGACAAACCAAATCCAACCTGCCTGCACTCTCTTCTTCACTTCTTTTCCACTTTCTCCATTCCTCTGGACTTCAATTCCTCCACCTTCCTCATCTCTTCAGAAAATCAACCCTACAAATAAGTATTAAAGTCAGATGTTTGAAGGGTTACACGATTGTTATTCTGCAATTCTATTGCTTGATTTTATTAATAATTCGTTTAATGCCTGACATTATTTATGCTCAGATTATATTTAAAATATATATTAAAAAAAACAATCATCAAAGAAAATAAAACAGCAAAATGTTGCCTCCACAAAGAACATCTATAAAAGTTTGACACAGTAAAGGAAAGTCAGGATATGACGGTAAAAAGATGGATTATTCATATGTTCTCAAAAATTCAAATGCTAGAATTAACCACATATTTACAAACTAACATTAAAAATGAGATTCCCTGAGGATTCATGTTATTGGTTTTAGTTGTATTCACCATGTTGTCATAAATAAGAGCATAAACGTTGCGATGCCCAAGATCACTGTTCCGGAATCTTCCTAAATCTAATGAAGTGTAGTAAAGATACACTTGAGACGATGTAACTGTCACTCTGACATGCTGATAATGTTGGTTTTTCTTTTTCAAAGTAAAGCTATCACATGTTTTTTCATAGATTAAAAATAATAAGACTAAAGTTTATTTTATAGAAAATAAGTCCAGAAAAAAGTATTTGTTTTAAATATATTGAAAAGATTTTTAAAAGATTAGAATAAAAAATAAGATGGATTAAAAAGCAGGGGTTGACATAGCCCCGAAATTTGCACTGGCCCACAGGGCCAGTAGTTTTTGAAACTTACTGGCCCTGCCTGAAAGTTACTGGCCCGACACCGCGCATAGCGGGACCCGCCGCTCCGCAGGTGCTTGCAACTTTAGGGGGGTCCGGGGGCATGCCCCCCCGGAAACTTTTAATATGGTGCAATTTGGTGCATTCTGGTGACATCACTTATTTCTACACTTTTCAATGACTGAAAATAGACCATATCAAACTTAAAGCTGCTCTAGTCTGTTTCAGATGTTTTGAAGAGAGCACTGCAGTGTAGTAGGTAACACTAGTTCAGAAGTTTTCATGGTGCTTCTAACGGCAAATATCGCAATAAATCATAAACCTTAAATGTGTTAAAACAATCTAATGGCAGCTTGAACCATTTAACGAATCAAATAAATCCCTTAATGCATTTGACCAATCGGATGGACGCCTTCACATTGTTGACCAATCAGATGGAGCCCTGTTATGTTAGATGTTTGTAACCTATGTCAACGTGGGTCATTTGGAGTATAATTTTTAAACTGGGAATGGTTATTTGGTTATTTTGCTGTTTGTTTATATACCGCAAATTATATCGTTATCGCAATTTTAATCTCTGATATCGCATATCGCGAGTTTTCCTCATATTGTGCAGGTCTAACTGAGATCATTCAGCTAACTAGAAATACTTACTGCTTACAGTGTTGTAAAGAAAAACAAAATTAAGTAGTTTAACATTCTACTGCATTTGAGTCTGAGATTCAGGTATTTGGAGTTGCCTTTGATTCTTTGACATTCAGCTTAAAGCTTAGTGCATACAGTTTCATCTTCAATGCATTCATTAAATATCTTGCTGTCCATAGTACTAATTCCACCCATTACTCCATCTAACATATTCCTATCTATTCCTGCCATGTCTTCCACATCTCTGACATGCTTCAGTCTCTCTTCAGTGACGGTGTCGGATTTATAATCAAATGTAATAATAATCCACTGGCTTGTGCCTTCCTTGTTGCTGTTTAACATTGTTTTGTATTGAATTGTTACATTCAATAAAGTTTGAAAAAAAAAAGTAGTGAGCGCGTGCCGCGTGGTGCTCTGCAGTGAAAGCCGAGCGCGCGCAGGCGGGAGAGAAGGAGAAGTGATCAAAGGTTTCCCATAGAAACCCTTGAAGTCTGAACACAGGACTAGCAGAAAAACTAAATTATGAAGACGAGGTAAATCTACACGTTTTCGCAAAATTTACTTTATTGAAAAAGGTGAAGAATATATAAACCGTTAGATATTTTAGTGGCCCGAGCGGACAAGTGAAAAGTAAAGTCTTGTGGTCCGCACTGCTCGAAAAACAGGACCGGGCCAGCGGACAAATGGCTATGTCGAGCCCTGAAAAGTATGATGGATATGAATTTAGGAATATAAAACAAATCTGGTGATCAATTTTCTGTAATAATGAAAAGAATTAACATATTTGAAAATTATATATCTATATTACCAATTGTCAGACTCATGGTTGATCCACAGCCCTAGCAAGTCTGTTCTTGGAAAACACTGTGTTGCTGACAAACAAAAATTCTAATTTTTCTACAAGATACACAAAACATGCTGCAATCCTTCCTTTGTACTCCACCGGAGGAATGAGCAGTTTCTATTAATACGCAGCACTACCTTGGGTCCTGTGTCTTATATACCTTCCAGTTCAGTTTTCTACATACACACAAGTGTAAGACAATACACTGTGACATGGATGGATGAAAGGATGGATGATGGATGGATGGATGGATGGACGGATGGATGGGTGGGTGGATGGATGGATGGGTGGGTGGATGGATGGGTGGGTAGATGGATGGATGGGTGGATGGATAGATGGATGGGTGGGTAGATGGATGAATGGATGGATGGATGGGTGGGTAGATGGATGAATGGATGGATGGATGGGTGGATGGATGAATGGATGGATGGATGGGTGGATGGATGGGTGGATGGATGATGGATGGATGGATGGATGGGTGGGTAGATGGATGAATGGATGGATGGATGGGTGGATGAATGGATGGATGGGTGGATGGATGAATGGATGGATGGGTGGATGGATGGATGGATGGGTGCACGGATGGATGGGTGGATAGTTGGATGGGTGGGTGGATGGATGGGTGGGTGGATGGATGGATGGGTTGGTGGATGGATGGATGGATAGATGGATGGGTGGGTGGATAGATGGGTGGGTGGATGGATAAATGGATGGATGGGTTGGTGGATAGATGGATGGGTAGATGGATGAATGGATGGATGGGTGGGTGGGGTGATGGATGGATGGATGGATGGGTGGGTGGATGAATGAATGGATGGATGGATGGATGGATGGATGGATGGATGGATGGGTGGGTGGGTGGATGAATGAATGGATGGATGGGTTGGTGGATGGATGGGTGGATAGATGGGTGGGTGGATGGATAGATGGATGGGTGGGTGGATAGATGGATGGATGGGTGGGTGGATAGATGGATGGATGGGTTGGTGGATAGATGGATGGGTAGATGGATGAATGGATAGATGGGTGGGTGGATGGACAGAAGATTATTTAGCTCCTTACCTCTGAGTTTCTGGTTAGGTTGATGGTAGACGCTGGCTGCCTGGCTGACCTTGTTGTAAGCCTTGGCATAATTCCTTTTCCGCTGTGGTATGAAGTCCGGCGACATGTCATCATCAAATCCTTCAAGGAGGCTTCTCGTCTTCTTGTAATCCTTCTCTATAGCCCTCTTCTTACCCCATCCACTTTTCCTTGCTTCCCATCCCTTTGGGAGCTCCACTTTCTCCTCCTCCCATGCTCCCACCCCTCGTCTTGCCACCACCTTGGTCCATCCTCTTTGGTTTTTCTTCTGCTTCAGCACAGCAGCAGACCTTTTTACCACTACATCAAGTTCCTCATGACTGACATCTTTGGCGTGAGAGGAGTCTGGAGTTAGTTGACATGACAGTTGGTTTAAAGAGAGCGTCACTTCACTTATTCTGGCCTGGAAAGGATTCTTTTTTCTCTGGCTGGGGATATTTGTGGGAGGAGAGGCTTGATGGAAGAGTTTCTTCTTTGCCTTTGGTCTGGTGCTCTCATTAATAAACCCTGACAAAAGATGGTGTCAGAGTCAACATTTACTTCTACTGCAAATAAAAAAGCATAAAAGTTCTGTCATGACTAAATTATCTTCACAGACACTAATGCATCGTCCAAAGCACTGTTAGACTTAAAGACCGACACATCCCAACATCTGTCTTCCAGTACAATGAGGTCAGAACTTTCTCTGGATCTCCGCATTGCCTGGATTCTGTTTAGTGAGGTGACCTGACAGATGAACTCTGTGACTGTAAACCGATGAGGTTTAGGAGTTGCCTTTAAAAAAGACAGAGTGCTAAAATCTTATCCGTATCAATATATGGACACAGTCCAGACACAATGTGATTGTGAAAGTAGAGTAGAGTCTGCTCAGATTGGAAGAGTGTGGTCTGAATCCACAGTGGACTCACATTCCATGCTTGACAGTCAACATCAGAGGCTGCAGGGTCAAACCATCAAATGGTTCCCAAGTCTGGCTTTGACTTCAACTCGCATTAGAATTCATCAAATCTGTCATTGATGAATCCAAGTACTAGATTTCATTCGTGTACCACCAATTATCATGTTCATACCATCATCTACAGTTGCGGGTTTGAATCCATCTGGTCCAGTGGGCTGAAAGCCTTCTTCTGCCCAGTCCAGCATCTGTTTCAGCAGCTTTTCTCTCTCCTTCAGAGGAACAGAAAACTGCTTCTTACAGCGCAGAGCTGCCTCCTGAGGGACAGGACGGTTATGGATAAGCTCAAAGCTTTTTCAGTCTCCGTTTATCTGCTTACAACCAATATCCACAGTTCAATTCACTAATACAAGTCATGAAAAGAGTCAACACACTGCCCCAAAGTTTTGGTTCATTTCTGAGATAAGCTGTGCAAAGACCTGCAGGGATGAGAAGATGGCCTCTCTGTAGGTGATGAGGGTGGCGTAGGAGTTGGGACAGAAGTGTTGGCTGAAGGCTGCAAACGGTTTCAGATTTTGCAGAGTGATCTAAAAGCAGAATAAACTATTTAAAAAGTGAGATCAAGTAAGTTTACATTGGTATGAAATAAAGCTCAAAAACATAACCAGTAAACATACTCCACAGACGAATCTATCCTTAAAATCTGGCAAAAGCTTTGGTTCTTGCAGGGCGGAGATTTAAAAACAGTCAAAACCAGGAGAAACATTGATAAAACATTTTCACCAAATGACACATCCAGCCCTGACCGTAAAAAATGGCTTTGAAACTGTAAATGATAGGGTCTTCTACCTGAGAGGTCATCTTCTGGCCGTACCACTCAACCATCCTCTTCCCCGGAAGCTGCTGTTCTCCTCTGGTAGGAATGACGACCCCCGGCCAGGGGGAGAAGCCCTCAATCAGCCCCCACACCAGATCCCCCTGCAGACGCATCGGGAGCATGGACTTCTATGTTCTCTTGTTGTTCTCTATCATGTAAGCAGGCTGTTGGAAGCCCAGTGGGTCTGTGGTTATCTGACACTGTCAGAGGCGCTGTGTGCTGTGTTCATGTGATGTTGGAATGATCGGAAAAATGACTGTCCGACTCAGAAAACACAAATGAATGACAGAAAAACCAAAAATTTTCCAACACCACATCAATGCAGGGTAGCTTTCTGCAATTACAGTTTTTCTCAGTGGCTTTAGTACAATTCTCAGATTAGAATGAAATTCCTAAAACTATTTGTTCAATCTTCACATCATGATGTCACTTGTGCACATACATGATGTATATACAGGGCTCGACGGGCAAATATTATAAAATGTGGGTACCTTTCATAACATATATTGAGGGTCTGCCATTTACATGAGGTAAGGGGTTTTAAAGAATATATCACCGATTTTAAGAGGGAGCTGCAGTGTATGTGTACTTAAGTGTGTTTTTGTTTTTGTTCTGTTGTTGTTTATTTTCCCTATATACATATATATGGTATATATATGGTCCATTTCTGACTTATATATGTCGTAACATTTGTTATTTTTGGTCTATTTCATTTGACTCTTATTTGGGTTTTTGTTGTTGTTGTTGTCTGTTTTATAAAAGTTTGACTAAGGGAATCTATAAGTAAGCTGTGTTTCACATGCCACTGGTTGGCAGGTTTATGTTACTCTCATTTGTATAGGCCTGTATATGTACGTATATATGTATATACTTGGTCATTACTTATCATATCTTCAATGACTGTACAGTTTAAAAGCTGTTTTTTTTATATGTATGTTTGATTGTTTCTATAAAAAATTGAAAATCTTTAAATAAAGTGTTCAAAAAAAAAAGGATCTATGGTAAAAAGTATAAAACAGGAGAGGATTTAAAAAAGATATCCAAAAAATAATAATGTCAATCAGTAGGGTATATGCTTTATTTTATATGTATGTCTTCAAAAAAAGTAAGCTTTAACTTGTTATTTTGTCCTGTTTTTTTTTCTTTTTACTGATCCAAAAATTGATCGGAACCGTAGGTTTTGTGATCCATTCCACCCCCTTGTTCAGAGTATTCAAACTCTGAACAAGAAACGGAAAGGGAGGGATTCTGCTGAAACCAAACCACGGTCTGGTAGATCAACAAAATGATCTCCTACAGGAAAATGATCAGAGATGCAAAGAAAAACACACAAATAACACACAATTAACTTTAGTTACAATACAGGACCCTCTGCATAAATGTAGTTTGGCTTTTTAAAGATGCACAATAAGGAGCCACTTGAAGGAAAATGGGCTGCATGGTTGAGTCACCAGCAGAAAGCCATTACTACGCAAATGACACAAAGCAGCCCACTTATTCCACACAACACAGAGACAAGCTTCAAAACTTCTGGACCAAAGGAATTTGGAGCAATGTGACCAAAATGGAACTTTTTTGGCCACAACTATAAAGACTACATTTGTGAAGGAATCAATAGGGCCTATGATGAACAGAACACCATTCCCACAGTGAAACACAGAGGCAGGCCACTGACGTTTTGGGGTATATGTTCTGTGCGAACTACAAAGACACAGAAGAATTAGTGGCAAGACGCAGGAAATACTGGAGGACAATTTTCACTCATCAGCAAGGACATTCCATCATGACAAGAATCCAAAACACAAGTCCAAGTCCAGCTGTGGTTGGTAAGCACCAGAATGAGGTGAAGGGTCTGTAGTGACCATCTCAGCCTCCTGACCTTAATAACACAGTCACTTTGAGGAGACCTCAGAGGAGCGGTTCATGAAGGACAGTCCAAGAGTTTAAAGGAAACAGAGGGTTTTGGTCAAGAATAATAATAATAGCTTTACCATCAGAGACAATAAAGAACCTCATCCACAATGAAAGGACCGGTTGTGTAAAATTGTCATTGAGATCATTTGGGAAGTTTCCGTTGTCATTAAGATTTAAAAAGAGTGGACAAAAAATGGCTTCACTCAACCATGAGTAAAAAAAAAGGTGTTATCATTTGTATTCACTAACAAATGACCAAGAAATCATCGATAGGATGTGTAAACCAACTGTTCAATTTCTTTTACTTTTTAAACAAAAGACATGTTGAGTGAAAGTTACCTGAGACGCTTCTGAGCTCAAATCCTCCTCATCACTCGTCACAACAAGTACCAGCTCCCCCCGTTTGTTAACCTCCCCTGAAAAACAGACGTGGAATGGAAGCAGTGGTTAAGAAAGTCCTTATCATTCCAATGGTTGAAACTGAAACCGTGTATGTATATATAAATGATTAATTTATGGAAGTATTATTGATTATTGGATTTTTTGATACAAAAAATAAACCCTAACTTTAATCAGAAATATCAGTACTTTTCTAAGGAACAGTTGTGTAGTTATCAAAAGTGCAAAAGTGTTCCTACTGTCAACCTAAGCGAGTTAACAACAAATAACTCATTCCCTGACCAGAAGATGAAGAGAACCTTCTCTTCATCCCCAATATCCTGGCTAACGGAACAGTGTAAAACACTCAACAAGCCCATCTGTGGCATCTCTCAGAGTGACCCCTCCCCTTCACGTTCCAAACAGGAAGTACCTGCTGGCTCCAAGAAGCCAAAATCCCGTAGACTGCTATAGAGACATAAACAGCCGGTCCAGTCAGTCATTCTATTGGTCAGAAGAACCGTTCTGGACCTGATACCTTTTTTAAACATGTTCTTGACTATCCTCGAGTTTTTTTTCAATATTTTTTCTGTAGTGTAAATTATTCAAATTATAAATTGACCAATCAGAAATCTTTTTTTGTGGGTGACGTCACACTCACTGGTCCAGTTCTTTCTTGTATATGCTCAGTGTTACGGCTGTGGCCGTATTTGGTTTTGTTTAGTTCTGTTTGTTCTGTATCAGAGTGGGATTTTGTGTTCTTGTGCATCTTTGTGTCTGTGTCTGATTATTTTCAGGTGTGGTGGAAAGGGTGTGGCCTCCCATTGGACAAGCTGGTGGAGGCAGCCTTTAAAACCACCACTTGGACCTCCAGCCGGTGAGAAGTGAGTCTTGCAGCAACAAACTCCATTGAAGCTTGGCCCTCTTCTCCATTTTGTTTTTGACTTCACCACCTGTTTAGTTTGTGTTGCACTTTGTTTTGTTTTGTAGTTCTTCGTAGTTTTGCGCCCACTCTGTTTAGTCATTTGGTTTGTAGTTTTGTTATGTGAAGCTGTAGGGGTGAACTGCCATCTTCTTTAGTACTTGTTTTTAGGGATGGGAATAGAAGCCCCATGAAGCCTCATTGGGGTTCATGTAATTGTGCCGGAAAAATGAACCACCCATTCAGGGCTTTGAAACCACACAGAACAGCGGCATCTGGTGGCGGACTGGACATATATCGACATATGTTTCAACAAAGCTCCTTGTAACACTTCAATGTGGAAATGATGATGAAAAAATGTAAAACAGAACAATTTTGTTAATGATGATAAAAAATGTAAAACAACACAATATGTGACGTTTTCTGTGAGAAGTGTTTGACACAGCAAAATACACATCACATGAAGAAAAAAATAAACACAAAAAAAATGTATAGCGCTGGACTCAAACCTAGATCCTGTGGATTGAATGCCACTGACTATTCCACTGAGCTATCTCTATTCACAAGATGACGACAGGCCATTATAGATTCATTGCATTGTTTTTTTTTTATACACAACGTTCATAGTGTGTTGTAGGGCTGCACGATATGAGGAAAACTTGCGATATGCGATATTAGTGATCAATATTGCGATAACGATAAATTTGCGGTAAACAAACAAATAGAAAAATTAACAAAAACATCATTCCCATTTCATTGCAACAGTTTAAAATTATACTCCAAATGACCCTCATCGACATGGGGGACAAACATCTAACATAACAGGCCTCCATCTGATTGGTCAACAATGGAAAGGCGTCCATCTGATTGGTCAAAGCATAAAGGGATTTATTTGATTCGTTAAATGCTTCAAGCTGTTAGAAGATTATTTTAACACATTTTGGGTTTGCGATTTATTGCGATATTCGCCGTCTTTTGCGATATGCATATTGCAGAGCTGGATATTGCGATAACGATAAATTTGCGGTATATTGTGCAGGCCTAGTGTGTTGTTTTATTAGGAGAAACAGAGTTGAACCGATCCTGAGCCACAGAACGTTTTTTACCAGGAGTCATGGTAAAGTGCAATGAACTGACGATTCCAATACAGGGGAAACAATGGAACTGGTCGGGAAACGTTTGGGAATCATTTCGCATTTCTAGAGAATAGCGCGCCCAACTGTTCCAAATGCAAGTGACGTATGAAGCATTTGGCGTGTCATACGTCATCCACCACGTGATCTGCGCTGGTTGACACACGCCCCGAAACATTGTGCCGAAACACTCTGTTTCATGAAGGTGAACCGCTGGCCGAAGTGTCTGTGTCAAACGGGCCATCCCTACTTGTTCATGTTAGGTTAGGGAGGTTAGTGTTTTGTCATTGATTTCCCTTTTCTTTCATTTACAGCTAAGATGACATGTTTCAGTTGGGTGGGGTTTTGTTTGTTATTTTGGCCTGGGTTCACCCTGAAGCCTTTTTGTTTCACTTTTAGTTATTGTTGTTGTTTATTTATTTGTAAATAAATTTATTATACTTTTGTATGGAGACATTTGTTTGGTGTGTTTAATTAAAATTTGGTAGCCAAAACATTACTTTTTTATGTTATGCCCCCCTAGGTACCCCTAGGGGCGTAACATCAGTCTTATTAAAAACCATTTAAAAAAACTAAAATGGTTTAATAAGGACATTTTTTTTCATGGTTTGGAACTTTGGGCTATCGACTTTAATTTTTTTCAAGTTGAGATAAATAAAGTTCGTAACTGTTGAGTAACAGTTGTATACCAGTGCATGTCATTTAAAGTGAACCTATTGGTTTTGTTGAGGACGATGCACCACAAACCCACGACTTTTGGGTTCTATGTACAAAAGCATGTGGCCATTGATCATGCGTTGGAAACCAGGTCAAACTGTGACCAATCAGGGACTTGGATTTGGTAATGCCGTATAGTAGCATCTTTTTGAATTCATAGAAGGGGCAGCTGCTAGTAAATTGATCAGGAAGGCCAAATGAATAATTGTGGTTTGTGCCCAGCCGCAATTCTTTGACACCAAGTCTTGCATATATTGGAATCGACCTGTAAAAGAAAATGCCTGGAGCAAGATTCCTGAGATTTGAACTAAACCTCTTCCAACTGTACATGCGCTAGTAAACAGCAGAAAAACAAAAAGAAGAAGTCGCGTTTAAGAACCCACGTTTACTTGAACGCGTGTCACATGCTTGATGTGTCAGTAGCTTCACGTTGACAGTATAATGAAATGTTGTAGAGGTACACACACACACACACATTATCTATACATACCTTACAGAAATGAAGGAAATTTAAAGAAAATCATGAAAAATATCCATTCATCCCATTTCTTTAGCCCCTCGGTCCCATTCAGGGACAAAGTGATGGTGAAGCCTACATCCTTCACAATGCCACACAGATAGCTACACTGACTGAGGGACAATTTAGAATCAACAATGAACCCGTGAAGCATGTTTTTAAAACCACAGTCCCCGGAGAAAACCAACACATGCTCCAGGACGATCTGCAAACTCCTCACAGAAAGGACCCAGCTGGGATTTGAACCAGAACCTTTTCGTCAACCACTTGCAGCAAGAAGTTTGAAATGAATACAAGTGAGGAGGAAGAGCGTGGCTTACATTTGTTTCTGCTGGTTCTGCAGGGCTCAGAGATGAAGGACTCCTCCGTCATGTCAATGACATCTGGAGAAGACGGAACACACAACCACTGGTTACTGCTGCTGATGGCAAAGGTCTGCAGTGAATCCACAGCTTACCAGAGGAGTGGTCCGAGTACTCAGCCATGTCAATGCTGTCGTACTGCCTTCCAGCCTGCCACCGCACAGACCTGGATGTGCTGTTGCCATCCTCGTCCGAAGAACTCCCATCATTTATTTTCATTCTGTTCCTGCCGCCGCGGTTCCGTTGGACGGTAGCGGCTCTTCTTCCACACCTTCCAGGGTCAGGGGCGGCTTTGGGGCTCAGGTGGCTGACATGTGGACACTTGGTGCTTTTCGACACCTTTTAACAACAGTCAGACATCTTTACCGTTTCCTTTTGCCTCCAGCAGAGTGCTGTGGTTCAATGCTAAAATGTGAACTTGATATTTGTCTCTCTGAGTCAAATATGTTTATATAAGCAGCTTCATCTACATTTTTACTGTTTCAACTGCACACAGTGCAACAGAAACAAATTTTACTGACGTAGACCTTAGCAGGAATATTGCTTACAATACAGAAATTCAATGCTTTTTGGTGAAAAAGCAGCAAAAGTGAAGTACGTGCATAGAGGTTCCATTCAGTATCAAGCCTGAATATCTGGAGCAAGTCACTCAACATTAAACAAAAGGTACTCAAAATGACAGAGCTGGAAATCAAAAACTCAAGCAAGTAAAAACGTTAGGCGATCTCCTATAGTTTCATGCCTCTACTTGTTTTTTTCTTTAATAAAAAAAAGTTGAAGGAGAAGGTAAGAGTTTACTCCTGCATCAGACAGGGAAATAGACACGATGCCAACTGTTTCCAAGGCTGCGGTAAAACGTGTCATGCTTGCTTTTATAGGCATATGTGGACCAGCAAGGATTTTTGCTAAGTAGGTAATTCTTTTGATAAATAAACAGCCTAACTAAGAAGAACTGCTTTAGTTTGATTCATTACAATACTAGTTATGCCAATAGTTTCCTGAAGACAAACAAGAAATGGTCCAAACAGGAAGACCCATCATCCCATCAGAGTACCACACAGATACAGAAACACAAATCCCATCAGTGCTTTTCAACGACTTAACTGGCGGGGGCCGTAACCTGCTGTAAACCGCCGGCCTCTCTGCTCGCCATTCACTCTCCTAACTTTTGAGCCTTCATTTTCTAGATCTAACTCCTATAATTCTCCTTAGAATGAGTGCATGGATGCTTGTAATAGTAAAAGCCCCTTGAATTTAGAAGAAACTGATTGATTTTCTGACTCATTTCATCACAGATAAGTTGAAGCAAATGCTTTGTTGACTTCTATTCCAGAAAGCCAGACTGGTTGGTTTCTGGTGAAGGTTGCTACACAGCACTTTCCACTGGACGGTCACCTGTTCCGTCTCCGTGGCAGAGCCTGGCACGAAGAGCCTTTTTTTGGTGGGAATGCTTCTTTTTTATGTCCTTTTTCAGAGGTTGACGGGCCAGTTCTCTCTTCAGGCCATGTTTTTGGGTTGTGTGCAGCTTTATTAGCAGCATCCTTGTAACAGAGAGCTGTTGGCTGCACATCCCGCAGAACAGAGCAGGCTGGGCTGCTACAGTGAATCCGTTTTTAAGTAAGAACCAGTTTCGTCTGTCAAAAGCAGCTTTTTGTTCTTCTCCTCGTCTCACTAGCTCTTTTTGAGGCGAGCATCCTGACCTGCAGGAAGAGTGAGTCACAGACAGATGTGGAGGAGAACATCTGGTAGCTTTATAAAATCAAACATTCTTCAGTATTAATGGAAATGAGTTTGGTTTTCTTTCTGTATGGCTCAGTACTAGGTGGCCCATGGCAGGCGCTGATCCACGGCTTGGGGGTTGAGTACCCCAACCTAAGAGAATCTTCTAGTCAAGTCAGTGGGCTGCTGAAGACAAATAGCTCACACTTTGAAATAGTGATATAGAATGTCAGAGACTCGTTTTGTTCATAAATCTACATTAAAAATGGAACCGTTATGACATTCATGGCATTACTTTTGGCTTTTCTATCAAACATTTTGGACAGATACCCAGCAACAGTCATGTGAACATGCACAGATTTTCCTCCTCACCTTAGCCAACACTTTGCTGGTGTCCAGAGAGGCAGGCAGAGCCAGGAGGGTCAGGAAGAATCGGTGCAGAGCAGTAGATGGTTTCAGGCTGTGCAAAGTCTGGACACAGGAAACAGAGAGCTCTTCTCATTCCCATTTCCCAGCAATACAGAATCAATCAGAGAAAACACAATGACATCAACTCAAGTGATGAAGACTCAAACTGTGACGCAGAAGATTCTTGCTCATTTCAGCCAAACGGACGTTTGTGACTAAATACAGATTTATTTTAAAAATGTTACATAAAAATGTAACAAAAATCATTACTTTGAAATGATGAAAGAACATCATTGTTTGTCTTTCAAAGAAGAGTTTAAGACATTTTAAGTGGACAAAATGTGATGCTAGCCAGAAAACAACGAGTACAGCATTCTATTTTTTCTCAAGTCAAGACACGAGTACTGTTGTTGGAAGAAGTAAGAATTCACCTTAGTCCAGGAATAATCGCCTCCATTCACACAATGGCTTTTCTTTAGAGTCTGCATGAAAGAGACGTACTCTGACGTCAGCTGGTCCTCTTCAGCAGATGTGGTGGGACACTGGTCCACATGAACGCCCAGCTCTGACAGCATTTGGCAGTACGAGTGAGGGTCCTGCTGGAGAGGCAGGAGAATCAGCACATCACGCCATGATGCTGTAACTGCTCTAGCAAAAGCTTTAGATGACTGAGAGGAGAACACAAGGAGGATTTTTAAAACTGCATTTGACATGATTAATTCTGAAATAGGGATTTTCAGGCAGAGGAAAATGACAGTGAGGCATTTACCTCTGCAAGGAACAGTATAAGTGTCTGAATCTGAGCTCATCGGCTGATGCATATTCATCTTTAAATAAGTATTTGCATTATAAGCACAGCCATGTGGAACATTTGTGTGATTTTAAATAATTGTAATCATTTTTACGATCAAATCTCTGTATTTGGCATATTTCCTAGTCATTTACAGCGTAGGTGCAAGGACGCCGCATTCCCTTACAATCTGGGTTGAGCGCGTACCTTTAGCTTACTCAGGGCATGCTAACAAATTTTCATACAATGTCCATCCGTCCATTTTATTCCGTTTATCAGCGACCAGGTCACAAAGGCAGAAGTCTGAGCAAAGACGCCCAGACTCAGCTCTTCCTCTGGAGGAGGAAGTGGAGAATTCTGAAGTGTTCCTAGACGTAGTCTCTCCTGGGTCTTCCCTTGGGCCTCTGCCCAGTGGGACATACCCAGAACACCTCCCCAGGGAGGCGTCCAGGAGCCACCCACATGCCCGAGCCACCTGAACACGCTCCTCTTGACATGGAGGAGCAGCAGCTCTACTCTGAGCTCTCTATGGATGAGTAAACCCCTCACCTAATCGCTAGGAACAACCAGCCCCAACACTTAATACATATTACATATCTTTGCTGCATGTTCTCACTTTGCATTTAACACTTCATGTTTTTATTAACCATTTCTCTATTGTTTATTTGGAGTCCGGCTTTGACATAAAGCTGCACTGAAAAACACACAGGGAGAGGCAGCAAGTAGCTCTGCCTGAATGTAGAGGGCGCTCATGAGCTCCTGTTTGTTCTTTGGTAGTTGTTAATAAAGTTTGTCCAGAAGGAGAGGCGTATCAACTTGATTTACTAGTTAAGACCAGTGTGTGAATTCTGTGTCTGGTTTCATGGTTGGTTGGTGGCACAGTTGCATCGGTGAATTAGAACTTTCAGAAGCATCACACCACTGCAGTTGTTTCTCTTTCGGCTTTTCCCATCAGGGGTCGCCACAGCGAACAAGTCGCATGGTAAACTTGGCAATGTTCTACGCCGGATGCCCTTCCTGTCGCAACCCTCTCAAAGCAACCGGGCTTGGGACCGGCACAGAAGTAGAGAAGGGAACAGGGAGCAGCCCGGATTTGAACCCCGGTTTCACGGACGGAAGGCACCGCAAACCAGCACGAGCTAAACCGGCTCCTGGATCACACCACTGCAGTGGAGTTGAATAAAGAAAAGGCTGCCTTTGTGTGTTCCCCCCTTAACAATTTGACACAATGTCTTTCATTTATCGGAACACACAGCTGTGTCAGAAAAACCCTTGAGCAGAATTCCTGAGATCTGCACCGTTTTGACATTTTACACCAAGCCTCCTCCAACTGTGAGTACATGCACTGGTATCATGTAGCTCTGGTCAGTGTGGACACCACATGCCAGCATGCGTTCAAGAACACCCGTTTAGCATGTACTTGAAGGTGCAACACATGCCTGATGAGTACGTAGTTTAAAACGTAAGCTCCAACATTTTATGAGGGACAACTTTGACCTGTTTATTTTTTTTATGTGCCACAAAACTAAAACGTACCATACTGTTATTCATAAAAATAACACTGAAAGATACAGATTGACTTGAATTATTATTTTGTTTCCAGTATGGTCCTTAAAATGTTGCCTTTACTTGGAAATCAACTTGGGAAAGCATGCTTTTTAGCATCTTTTAACAAATGGAAGTATCAGAAGTAACAGCCACTTACATTCATGTTTTGCGGGTCTTTGAGCAGGTGTTCTATGTTTCGTAGAGACGTGTCCCCAAGTTGCTCGGGTAGGCTCTTCACCAAACTCCAAAGAGCTGCTTTGTAGAAGGTCTGTGCATCTTTCATGTTGAAACTCTTGCTCCCGCCTTCCATTAACTCAATGACACGAGAGCCAACTCTCACCTGAGCTAGAGGAAGGAGCTGGGTCTCATCATCAAGCAGACACGCGTCTCGTCTCCTAAGAAAACGCTCTGCCGCAGATGGCTCCAAGATGCTGGCGGCGTACGATTTAACAATCAGAGCTGTCAGCTGGAACTCAACAGCCAAGTCTGCGTTTCCTGACATCTGCAGCTCGTGAAGACCTCGGAGAGGCTCTAAAGTCTCTGCCAGGAACAGGAAACGTAGATGGGTTTCATCGTCTATTAGTAGGGTCTTAATCCCCTTGGTGTCTTCCGTGTTTGCCAGTGACTTGAAATATTCCACCAAGTCCTGCCAGCAGCTAACCATCTTCTGCACCGTGCGGATAATAAATGAAGACCTTTCTGAGTCAGGATGGAAAGGATCAACAGACTCCACACCAGCAAACACCTCTTTCAGGGTGTCGTTAACGGACAGGCAGGTGGAGTAGTAGTGGTGGATCTCTTTCACCAGGTCGACCACACACCCAAAGGAAGCTGTGAGTCCAGCGAGGCAGGCTCTTTCCGCCATCCCGGGGATGCCACAGAGCGAGATTAACTTTGAGTTGAAGGCTTGAAGCTGGGATACAAACACGTGGCTAACACTGGGGTGTGGAGTAGAACAGTAAAACATCGAGAGGTTGGACAGGGGAAGGTTCAGGTCCTTCAATGCTTTAATCAGAAGCCGTGCATCGGAATCCTCTGGTCTCACGCCATGAATGGGTGTGGATGTTTGTGGGTCAGTTGCATCCACACTTAGCTGCAGAGTCTTGAGTGGTCTCACCACACTCGTTCCCAAACTCTGATCAAAATAACCAATCAGCACAAAGCTGGTGCCCTCTTCTTTTTCCGGCTTTACCCCAACATACAAGTACAGGCAAAAAGGTGCAGAAGACACAGCCTGGAGGATTTCTTTCAGACGTGTTGCCCCTTCATTTTGAAAAACTGCTAAACTGAGGACATTTGCAACATTACAGCTGCAGTCACCGCTCTTCTGAGTTGCCTGGTACTCTTCTGCAGGCTCCTCTTTCAGGCTTCTCTCATATTTCCCGTTTGCTTGTTTGGCTTTCTGCTGCCCAGAAACATAAAGTAAACAATCCTCGTCTTCTGATGACAGTTCTATGACATTTTCTTTTATGCCCCGACAGTCCTCTGCCACAACAGAGTGGGCTTCAGTTGGTTCTCCTTCTGGTTTGTCATCCATGTTGACCTGAGGAAAAAAGGAAAATTCATGGTCACTTTACTGACACACAAGTCCTCAAGTACCAATATAGATTTTTGAAGCTTCTTTCCCAGTATCTAATTAAAGTTAAATATGTAAAAACATTCATCAGCAAAAGTTCATTGTCATTATTGAACATAACAAACCTAACGACTTATGCTTATACCATGGTCCGGGTGAGTACTCGGTTCTGATTGGCTGCTGAGTGTGTGTTAAAAAGTGATATACCACAGGACAACCGCACGGTGAAAAAAGTAGTTCCGGTCACCTAGCTTAAATGTTTTGTATCACTGCACCGGCTTCTTTAAAACAAACTTTAGCCTCATCATCTGGACAAAAACAAGCGGTAAGAGGGGAACTTTCTCTCTGAACCGATGCTTTATTCAACCCATCGGAAAGATCAGCATGTATTTAGTATTTAGTCAGCAATGAAAGTCCATCCATCTTCTTTACCGTTTTTTCCCTTTCGGGGTCACGGGGTTGCCGTAGCCTATCCCGGCCACTTGGGCATTGGCAAGGGATGCCCTGGACTGGTCGCCAGTCTGTCGCAGAGCAATGAAAGTATTGCAGGAAATCTTGTTGATATCAGTGTGCCGATGTGTGTGTGTGTGTGTGTGTGCATGGGTGAAGGTGTTTTGGGTCTTCAAGATTGGTAGGAAAGTGCTACAATTACACCATTTACCACTTTATCTTCATAACTACACAAGAAAAAAATTCAAACCTACATCCTTCTAGATGCAATGAACATAGGCCGTTCAAAGTTGCTTAGCTTTGGTGATATATTCAATTTTCCCATACAAGCATTAGTTAAGAAGCACTTTATCCGCTCTTGAAGGAGTTTGTCCTTCAGATGAATTAAACTGCAAATCCGTAATTTCACCCTTTTGTGGAAGTAAAAACCCAGTAAGAATGTTTTATATAGGGAGTGACTATTTGCACTGAACTGTTGCATGGTTCTGGTTCTGGCCTTGGACAACATGATGAATATTCATTCGTTTTTGTGCTGGCCGGGCGTAAATATGTGTTATTAATGACATTTTCCATTTATATATCTATTGGTTTCTGATGATGAAAACGTGGATGGTTTAAAAGTAAAAAAAAAAAAAAGAAAGAGAAAAAATTAAAAGAAAAATCCCCCCCTTCTCAAATAACAAATCGTTCAAACGCAATGCATTGTGGTCTATATTCGCCAACCGAGTGAGCATCGATGTAAAACTTGTTTTTCGCAGACTTCCAGGAAATTGTGTGTTAATTAGCAAGAATTGGTTGAATTTTGATACAGTCACACTTAGAAACGGGTTTAAAAGAAAAACTTTAGATGCGCATTTACGAAGACGGAGAGGCTAACGTTTTAGACCACGATATGAGAACAATCGCGTGAAACCACGTGACTTCCTGCTTTGCAATCATTGGTCGGTTACCAACAGACAAAATAGTCCGATGCAGATTTTAAAAGAAGGGATTTAAAAAAGGTCGGTGTAAAAATGGCGCTGATGCGTAAAGCGACTCGACCTTACGAGTGACGGTTTCACTGCAACTTTAGTCCCGTTCGCCTTAAGTGTTTTTCACAAATGTAAAAACAGTCTGCTGTGTTAGGGTGCTGAGAAAAACAACAACAATTTACGACTCTAATCCGAAAAGGAAAAATAGGAAACCAGTTTTAAAAGTTATAAAAGGTCAAAAAGAAGCTGGTTACTTTTGTTTACATTACTTAGCCCAAGTGTGCTACTTTCTATTTAAATGATCTCATTTTAAACAAAGAAACAAAAGAATGCAAATAAACCCGTGAGTGTGAAAGCCTCGTGCTTTGGTGACGGCGCTTCGCCGCCTCGCAAACGCCGCGATAAACCGCGAGAACCAAAAATCCAGAGAAAGTTGGGTCTCTAGTCAAACTTTCTAGAAGTCTAGTCAAAGTTGTAAGGTGATCGTGGTCTACTCACCCCGCTGTCCTCCTCCGAATGCCGTGAAAAGGTCCAAACAACAGATCCAACACCCCCACTCCCACCCCCACCGTCCCGCCAGCCCCGCGCTTCCTGCCTAGATTCGTGATTACGTGTTTGACCTGCATTCAGCGCTTCACATCACAACAGATGAGCGCGAGGCTCATGTTCGTGATCAGGACTGTGAACGTCATTTAAATATTCCCTCCTAACGGTGGCTGCTGTCACTCATCGGTGCATGTTTACTTAACTCGGCCAGCTAAGCGACAGCTAGCCGCTTCTTCTCTAGAAACTGTTAGCCATTTGGGCTAGCAGTTAGCGGACAACACAATTCATCCTTATGACAATAATAGTTCAGTTCAAATCCAGAAAGGATATAACTAAGAAGCGGAATAGCGTCACAAAGCAACGCAAAAACAAATCTAAATCATAGTAATACCATTGTAATAAAACTATGTTTACACTTAGGTACATTTTCAAACTTTTATAGGTGTTCGTCTTTTAAAGGCTCCAATAGCTAGAAGTCTCTGTACGAAGCGTAACAACCTACTTCATACGTAATGTGCATTTGCACATGCGCAGTAGGCGCAGGATGGGCCTCCAAAACAGCGAACGCGAGATGGCAGCTGGTGGTAGGGAGAAGAATTTAGTGGATGAGTGAGAGGAAATTCTCTAGGAAAAAAGTGTATTACACGTAAAATGCTTTAAAAGACCTCGAAAATCACCAGTGTCAGAATACTAGCTATCAGAATACTAGCTAAAAGTCCAAAGCCTTCCACTTCTTCCTGTTCAAGTACTGTTTCATAAAGCTGTTATGACTTTTTCTGAATCCAGCCTATTTCTGATCCAAAAAAGCTGTGGACACAGAAATAAATATAGTTCCTGAAGGGAAGGAGCAAACCTTTCTCATCAGAACAGTGAAAAGTAACCTCACCAGAGCTGCCAACGTTCACACATTTGACTGATTTCTCAATCCACACTTCTATTACTCATGTTAAAATACAATTAAAGTTACATTTTTTCATGTTGATTTTTTTTTAAATGTATCTGTTAAAGCTTAGGAGACACACTGTCCTTATGTGATGCCTGCAAGGCCTGTGTGGAAACAATAACAATCAGTGGGGGTCTTAAAAGTGGGGGTTGCGTGTATGTTCTGGCCTCATGTGTGCGCCCACTCCACCACTGAGTCACACTCGCATCATTCAAGCGTTAAACATCAGCCAGAGCCGGAATCCTGCAGGACTGAGCAGAAGTTTCCATCCTCAACCTGGACTGTGGAAGGTCAAATCAATTTCAACGTGTTCCTGGTATGCACTTTGAGTATTTATGACAAGAAAGTTCTAAATATTATTTACTAAGTTTGGTTGCCAAGTAAAAAAACGTTCATTTTATAAATTAGCTTCAATATAAAACTGATGCTATCTTCTGGACTTAATTACTGTCAATCATAAATAGACATATTTGCACTAATACCTACAGTACACAGATATGACAAAGAATCCATGAAATCAAATGACAAATACTTTGATTAATGACTTGAGAGGGAGAAGAAGTAAATGTATACAATCCCACCCCTCCTTATTAGAATGTTGCCATGATCCGGTTCTGAACACATATATTTAAGTTATTAACACTTTTTTTTTCATGCGCAGTCCAATTGAAGATTTTTTTATCAGCTAACAACTGTAAAGTTCTTACTGGTTATCATCCAGACATATTAGGCCTACACTATTGCAGATATCATTATTACACATCACACAACATGAAACAAAAAATAATTGCTTGTTCATTATTATCAGGAAGTATTTTTACATTGTTCCAGAGAACATTGTTACGCATGTCAAGTCACAGAAGTATGGCACTCATTTAATCACCAAAAAACATGGTTTTAAAGTTCCACGAGTAAACACAATCTGATATTTGGAATTTATTTGATCACCCACTGACCTTTTGTACATTTTTTCACCTTGATTAAGCCCCAAATTGCTTTACAGTCACAAGTCAAACACACTGAGGACAGCTCTGCTCCTGTAATCACCAGGAGTAATGTGGGGTTCAGGACTCAAGGGCAGGCAAGGGGGTATTGAACCTGTGACCTTTCCATTGGAGGTTGGCTGCTCTTGCTTCACAGCCACCCCCAATTTAAAGACCCACTTCAATGGAAATCATGCTTTTGGGGATTTTACCGTGTTCTTGTGGCATTTTTCTAATGATGGAGGACATTTAAGAAGAAAACTAAGCTGAAAACTGCATTTCTGAGTATTTCTTTATTCAAAGCAAAGTAAATCAGGAGCAGATGAAAAAATGTTGTTTGAAAAATCTCTGAGTTGTGACGTAGAAACTGCAATAGAAAAGCCAATACCATTCTGATGCATCCAAAGATAGAGCCAACAGAACAAATACAGTAGTTTCAGTCATTACTCTGACGTTGTTCCCTCGATCGATCCGGTTAGAAAGATCAATTCATTGTTACAACCCTAACTTCAACTGTTAAAGACAGAAGTTAAAAAAAAGAATCCAGAAAATCTCATTGTTTGTTAAAAACATCTTTTTGTATAATGGAGCAGAAAATAAGGATTTAGTCAATAGCAAAAGTTCATCTCAATACTTTGTAATGTAACGCTGCTTTCAATGACAGAGGTCAAAGGTTTCCTGCAGGTCTTAAGCAGGTCTGAATGCATTGTAGCTGCTATTTTTTCTTATTATTATTCTTCCACACAGATCTTCTCTAGAGCTGTGATGTTTTGGGGCTGTTGCTGGAAAACACAGACTTTCATCTCCCTTAATAGATTCTCTGCCACCCAAGAACCTTGAGGTGCTTTTTAAGTAGCCATTCCTTTGTTGCCTATTTTTTATAATTGTCATGGTGGAATATCCATCAGTTTCACGTTTCATCTTTAATGATCTCACCGATGGAAGGAGGTTTTGAGCAAAATACTACCATATATATAAGTGGTAGCCCATATATATATATATGCAGCCCCGTGACCCCGAAAGGGATAAAACGGCAGAAGAGGAATAAATGAATGAAAGTGGAAGATGAACTACCATATATACTATCATATATGACCCCTTTCATCCTTTCCTTCATACGATCAGTTGTTCTGTCCCCTTTGCAGAAAATCAGTCCCAAACCACGATGTTTCCACCCCCAATACTTCACAGTGGGTGTGTTGTCGTTGGTGATGCTGCACAGAATCCTTCCTCCTCCAAACACAGCGCATGATGTTTAGACCAAAGAGTTCCAATGTTATCTCATCTGGGCACATGCTTCTCTCGCCAATCCTCGTCTGGATCATCCAGACTTAGACAGGTCTGGACATTTGCTGGTTTAAGCAGGGGGACCTGCAGAGCCCATGACAACGTTGTTTGTTACCATGTAACCTTTGTTACTGTGGTCTCAGCTCTCATTAGAGTCATTGACCAGTTCCCTGTGTAGTTCTGGGCTGTTTCCTCGTTCTCAGAATCATTTGTTCCACCCAGTTGAGATCTTTCATGGAAGTCCAGTGGAGAGGAGATAGTCCAGTGATATTTTATTCCTTCCTTTTCTAATAATTGCTCCTGTTGATCTTCTCATCAAGGTGCTGTGTTCCAGCAAGTGGTCCATCCTAGTCTGGTTCAGGTCTACACTATTGTCTCTGGTGTCCTTTGACAGCTCTTTGGTCGTGGTGGTGGATAAGGTACACTCTGACTGTTAAGGGTGTGGACAGCTGTCTTTATAAAGATAAACACTTTAAATGGGTGATATTATTACAGGTAACCAGTGGAAGATAGAAGAGCTTCGTAGAGAAGAAGTAACGGGTTTGTTGGAGACAAATCTTTACTTTTTGACTCCACTATACAAATCAATTCTTTAAAAAACAAACAATGTGATTTACCAAAAAACCAAATGTGTCCTTAAACTATTTTCAGATGACAGCAGTTTCAAGTCTTTGATAATGTACATATTCTTTAGATCCATTTGAAATCAAATGTTATTTTAAGACCCTGCTACTCTGGAAGTGACCTCCGTCAGTGAGGCCTCAACAGCCGTTTGGACGCTTTTGGGTCAAAGTAGGGAAGAAAGGAAGGAGGTGAATAAGAGCGCAAACGGAACCTATAAATGTCAGCTCCTTCTGTTCTTCAGTTCTGTTTGACAATAAAAAAACACATTTTTTTGAGGGAATTTAAAAATTAAATCAAGTCCAATTGATAGTACGTGATGGGACAGCTGGCGTGGAGCAACTTCGCCCCATGTCCCCTCCCTATTTCTAAGAGTTCACAGCGGAGAGCCTGAGGTCCTAGCGGCATATTTTCTCTGTCACAAATGAGGTCTTTGTCAAACAGCATTTCTTTTTGTCTGCTCCTGAATAATCAGAATTATAATTTTAACTTAATTTTCTTTATAAATATCCTCATCATCAGAAAAATGCCACAACCAGCATGTCGAAAACACAATTTTCATTAGAGTGGGTCTTTAAGAAACACTGGACTCATTTATGTCTGTTTTATGCAGCCAGGCTGCTCTTTATTGAGAAAAACGATATAAAAATGTTACCGTAAGCACACAAACAAAGCTGTTCTTTAACTATATTTAAAAACAACATGTATATTTGAAAAATGTTCTACAGACTGACACATAAAAAGAGAAGAATAAAATAGTCTTTGAATGTGTCTCTTATAAAAGTACAAAAAGTTGTTGGTATAAAAACTTACATCTTTTTTATGGAAAGCTAAAAACTAAATAACGTCTCTAACAGACAAAATGTTCCTGCAAACTACACAGAACAATCTACATTCCGCAGTACAATGGTAAAATTGCAAAGCAAGATTTCTATGCTATTATATCCTATAAATTAACCCCATGAAATGTTATAAAAGTCGAGTTACATGTGGAAAACACTGAGTTAGCTAAACATTGAGGCAGGTCAGGGTTAGTGACAGAGCATCTGAATACTACAGGTTTGTGCACTTTGTGTTAAACAGCAGGATTGGAGCCTTTGCTTGGCGACAGTGCTAAAACAAAAAAAAAAAGAGTGCAGGACATGGAGGAGCTCCACTGCAGCTGAGATAATGCCCAGGTCCAGCCAGACTTGGCGACAGCCCTCCTCATTCCAGTCTTCTAGCAGGAGACAGATCAGAGGCTGTCAAAGTCAGACGGTACCTAAATAAAGATGATCCAGCGCTTGGCGGAGCAACATGTTCGGCCCGGAGCTAAGAACAAGCTTCACTGGGATGCAGGAAAAACGTTTGGTCTAAAAGATCAAAATGCACTAAGAACCAAAAGATGTGAAGTAAACTGAGGCGAGCCCGGTCTCAGCCATTCACATTTCCAACAGACAGTGACAGCACCGCAACAGCCATGAGCGAAGAGCAGCAGTCCAGACATGGGATTTCCCTGCACCGCTCTCCTCATCTGTCTGGAACATGTCAATGTTGCTAACACCACTTCTGTCTTTTTCAACTAAGGCATGAAAGTGTAACCATAAAACAAAATATTAGCTCTAGCCTAGACATCTACAGTTAACTTTTAGCGCTTTAACTCCCACAAATTAGTGTTTTTATTTTTATTTTTACCAAACCACTATTTAAAAAACTGGAAACTTAAATTGAAACTTCAACATTTTAACCTAAAAATGCACCAATAACTGGCCCTTCTTTTTGGTAAGCGGCCTTTAAAAAAGGAAAGGAAAATCCTTCCATGGCTGTGATGTGACGCTGAATGTTTGACTGCTTCCTGACTAAAGTGTATCAGATCAGATCAGTGGTGTGGAGAGGATGAAGGACATCCACCTGCAGGGTCAGGACACACATTTGCACTTGATCTAACATTAAGCCTTTAAACTGGGATAAACAAAACCCAAAAAGAACTGAACCTTCTGCTGACCAGCTGTTTGCAGCTCTGAGTCATGTGATCTGTTCCAGGAGGACCTTTGTGGGGAGAAAAACGGCACAGCTGGTTGTGTTGTTGTTGTTGTTTAGAGCTGCAGATTAAAGTAAACCGAAAGCAGCCTCCATCATCACCTCCCTTCATTATTGGTTTGAGGGCGACAGGCTGACAGCTGATGGAAACATGAAGCTGTCAGAGGAGAGGGGGGTTATTCACAGGCAAAATAGTCTTTGAGGGGGGCAAACAGGTGCCTGATGACCGGGACGCTCCAGGACCGGCCCAGGAGTCTCTGTCTGGCACCGCGGCCCATGTTGGAAACATCCGTGTAGTGGACAGGAAAACCAAAGATCCTGCGAAAGCAAAGGGACGACCCCAACGTTACCACCAGCCTTCACGCAGAAACATCACCACAAACAAAGCACTGAGCGAAGAGGTTGATATGGAAGACAGATTCAGACTTTACACATTCATTTTTTTATTTTACTTAGTGAAACAGGTTTTAGCACTGGGGGGCTGCTGCATGGGGGTGTGGCTGTTAGCACTCTCCCCTCACAGGAAGAAGGCCCTGCACACATGCATGTTCTCCAAATGCATTTGTGTTTGCTCCCGCTTCCTCCCACAGTCCAAAAACGGGCTTCACAGGTTGACTGGTGATTCTGAATTGTCACCAGGTGTGCATGTGAGTGTGTGGTGGTGTGGCCCTGCGACACACTGGTGACCCGCTTTATCAGAATTTTAATTTGAACTCAGTACTCATCTGTTTAAAATAGCTTTATCTTTATGACTTCATTTGCACGGATTGTTTTTGCATTTCATGATGTTGTTTTTATGGTTTTTGTACAGTGACCTTGGTGTCCTGAAAGGCGCTTCAAATCAAATTCCATCCATCCATCCATCCACCCACCCACCCACCCATCCATCCATCCGTCACTACTACCCAAATGGACTGGGTGTGTCCACCACAGGGCGTTTACGGGCAGCTCCGGCTCACCTCTCCAGCTCTGTGCACCACAGAATGTCCTCCTTTCCGTTCATCAGCACTGGGAAGTGCTGGTCTTTCCCCTGTTTGATAGAGTTGGAGCGGGTGGTGATGGTACGCACCTTTCCAAACTGTGAGACAGCATGCAATGTCAAACCCCTGATCCAATGAAGCGAAAACTTTCCTTTTGTCTTCACTGCAAACATAGCTGACCTTTGCAACTCTGCCATGCTCCAGACAGTCCTGCAGCTCCAGCTTGTCCATCCCAGAGGCGCACAGAGGCCTGCAAAGTGTCACATAAAGGTGTTATATTTTTAAAAAATAATAACTCATGGTGCAAAATGAAAGAAAAAAACATTCAGAGCCACAGCCCCAAACAAAAAACATCTTTCTTTTCAGTTTCAACTTATTTCAGGTTCAGTTTGGAACATCACGAAGGCCACAGAACTCACTTTGAACGCAAAGACATGCTGGTTAAAAAGGAGAAAGAGGTAAATTGAAGCATTCTGCTCCAGTTTACAGAGAGCAGCAGCTGCGCCACTGTACACAAGGTCTGAAGTGACAATACTAAAGTGATTCAAGCTGAGTAACCCCCTGGCATTCCAAACAGGAAGTACCTGCTGGCCCCAAGAAGCCAAAATCCCTTCTATAGAGAAATAAACAGCTGTTACTCAGTCATTCTATTGGTCAGAATGAACACTCTGGATCTGATAACTTTTTAACATGTTCTTGATAATTACTCGTTTCTTTCATATTTTTTTTCCTATAATGCAAGTTATCCAAGTTGCAAACTGATCAATAAAGTAAATATTAGTATGTGGTCCCACGCTGAACAGTCATCCCCACTTTCAAGTGGTAGGGGTGTGGACGTCCAGGAGGGTGCCATAGAAATGTTGACTCAGACTGACTCGGACCAATCACTGCTTGTTGATGTCGTCTGCCTCCAACATGGCGGCCCCCCAATATCATGAAAGAATGGCGACAGAATTGACTTCATTTGGTGGCTTGAAGCAAACCATGTGGTATGAGTTACATTACACTCACACGCAGTCCATTTGTAATATGCAGTCAATGGTCAGTGCACGTGGATCAGTGCACGTGATACGTTTCTCATGAGAAAGTAGTTTTAAAGAAAACCATTTCCTCTGTGACTATTGTAGATGTATTGAAAGAAAAAGCGTTTGCTCAAAAAGCAAGGAAAAAGAGGCAGAAATGACCGCCAACAGACATTCATTTCCTTTAAATGTTTCCTGTCTGAAGTTTGAGCACCTGTTCATTCCAGGCAGATTCCCCCAGAAGTATCGAGCACGATGGGCAGCAGAAACCTCAATTGCGTCGATCATAACAGGGTTGCACTGCAGGGAGAAAAAAGGAAAAACAAAACACAACCACCACTTTCAATCCCAGGAAACGATGTGCTCCTCACTTTGTGATGTCACAATGTGAGAACCCGCCCATTTTCGTGGGTTGGGAGGGGCTGGTGCTCAGAGAGCAGGGGTTTTTTAGAGGAATACTCAGAAATGTGTGATCAAAATACCACTTTGGGGTACTTTATAGTAAGGAATTAACATTGTAATGCAATTAAAAGCTCAAAATGTTAATTTAGCATGGTATAGGTCCTTTTAAAACATTTTTCCACATAAATGTTGTTCTGTGTTCACTTTTAATCTGTCTGTCTTCTCTGACTTACCTCCAGGAAGCGAGAGATGTCCCTCTTGTCATTGACACCCATGGCAACCACATTCTCGAACATCCAGAAGAAAGGCCGGTCCTCCCCCTCCTTAGGTTTGGCCTCACTCAGCAGGCGGTAAAACTCAAAGAACAACCTCCCTGTACCTTCTGTGTGAACCAAACAGTTAGGTCACTATCTACAGCACAGACCGTCTTTATTTTCATAAAAAGTGAAAAGAAAAAAAAAACATTTAAAGAAATATTTCTATGTGAAGTGCCAACCATAAAGGCCCTTTCTTGCAGGATTGACGATTGAGAGATCATTGCATGGACTCCCTCCAATCACCAGGTCGAATGGGCCCCATTCCAGAATCTGAGGGAGACATCAGGGCGACAGCTGCTGTTAGCCCGAGTTAAAAACATGCATGAGGGTTTCAAACTCCAGTCCCCCACAGCCTTTTTGAACACACCCCTTGTTGTTTCTGCAGCCTTTAGGGACTGAAGTTTGACACCCAACAGTGACGCTGAGGGAAACTTTGGGGAAACACAGAGGAAAATGGACAGAAGCCTTTTTACAGTTTGCGGCTTTGAAGCATTCAGGTTAGATCTTCTCTACTCTGACCACAACCCCTCTAGGTTTCACTTCCAGCCACCTGGCCGAACTAAATCTTCAATTCCTGTTACATAACTAAACAAATGCAAACAAAAACAAAAACAAAAGGTTATAAAATGTCGACCTACACAACATTTAAAAAGGAAAAATATTCTGTGAATGCAGTGATGATAGAGATTATGAGATCAGATAACATAACAACCAAATCAATGAGCTCCTCACATTTTTCTTGGTGATGTTCCTGACGTCATGGACATATTGGATTTTTCCTTCATGTCTGACAACACCAACCGAGATGGAGTCCTGGCAAACCTCTGATGCCACATACTGGTCCACCTTAAAACCCAGGTCCCTCAGAACCAGGTAGCCTGTGGGCGAAAACCCACAAACGTGTCAACATCGTATGAAATAAACATAACAGGATCACATTTGTCTGTTTGTCTATTCATCACTAATATGGTAGAAGGTCATGGATGTGGACTTATGCTAAGCAGACTTCTCTGTTTACCCATTATCCACTCTCTAGCACTTCAAGTACCGGCAGATGCCAAGACATTAAAGAATTCAGTGGAAACACAATGGGAGAACATTATAGCTCTCCAAACAGATGGCTTCTGCCAGGAACAAACCTCAAGATTGGATGGTTCTTTTCTATTTTTGAAGTGGCATTCTCTTTTAGGTACATGTGAACAAACATCATCGAGTTTTTTTGGAAAACTCCACAGAGAATTTTTAACCTGAAGGTTAACATTGGGGACCCACAGGGACTACTGTTGGTGGAAGAAAAGGAGGAAGACGCGTTTGTAGACAGAGAGAATGAAGACATGGGTGAAGGACTTAGAGGAGGAACTTTGAATGTAAAGACTTTAACAGGAAAGCTCGAGAGATGTTTGACATGATGGTAAGAAACAAAGTGGGATCCTGTGTGATCAAGAGACCAGATGGAAAGAGAGCAGGGCTGATTGACTGGAAGCAGCTTTGATCGTGAAATGGATGGATGGAACAAGGAACAGAAGAGGAGAGATCCTGAGAGAGGAGTTTGATAAGAATGTTCTGGAGGTGATAGATAGATGTGTCTGAAGTTAGAAGTTGACGGTCTGATGGTGAAGGTTTTCAGTGGTTTTCCCCCAGCTAGAATGTGAACAAATTAAGAAGAAGAAATTCAGATGAATGAGGAGATCCAAAGGAGAGAGATAATAGCAATGGAGCAGACTTCAACAGACATGTGGGAGAAGGAAACAAAGGAGAGGGGGACATGATGGAGAAGGTTGATGTTCAGATGGTGCTGGACTTTGCTATGAGAATGGAAATCTCTGTGGTGAAGACATTTATTTTCCAGAAAAGAGAGCAGCATAGAGTGGAGGAAGGAGAACACAAGTTGATAACATCTTCGGCAGATGATGTAATCTGACAGAGACCGGTGACTGTGAAGCTGTAGCGGGAGAGAGTGTAGGGAGACAGCATGGGATGGCTGCTGGTGAGGAAGATGAAGAGGACCAAGTGGTGAAAGTTGGAAAATGAAGACATGATGACAAGCACTAGGTCACTAGTGTAATCCAGACAATCTGAGAGATGTCTAACCATTGTCTTTTTTTTGCATTTATTTATCATAAACAACCCTTAACTTGGCACTTGCTGCCTTAAAGGGGCTGACACTGGTGTTTCTCCAATAAGAATATCAGAGGATATTGAAATAAATGTTTTTTGGGAGGTGTCCCGTCTCATACTACTCATGAAAATAACCCAATCTTATGCCAGTCAAAACAATTTCATCAAGACAGTCAGATGGAAGCGGGCTTTGAAACCAGAGAACAGTGGTCCTAACCTGTTGCAATGCCGTCAAACAAGGAAAGGACTCGAATTGGTCGTCTCTGCTCCGCTGGGACTGCTGGGTAAATCTGGGGTTTTTCCTATAGAACAGCAACGAAATGTTATACAAAAATTAATTGTGCTGCATCTCCATTAAGCACAAAATGATGTGAAATCTGTACAATCCTTTCACATAGAGTGTAAATGTTGTAGGCTAAACTGTCCCAGTAACAGGTTCTGATCTTCAGTCAGAAATATTTTCATACAAAAGGCTGACAGCTCGGATTCTTAGACCTTTAAACAGAAATGTATTCTGTGAATCCATCCACCCATCCATCCATCCATCCATCCACCTACCGATCCATCCATCCATCCATCCATCCATCCATCCATCCACCTACTGATCCATCCATCCATCCATCCATCCATCCATCTACTGATCCATCCATCCATCCATCCACCGATCCATCCATCCATCCACCGATCCATCCATCCATCCACCGATCCATCCATCCATCCATCCATCCATCCATCCATCTACTGATCCATCCATCCATCCATCCATCCATCCATCCATCCACCTACTGATCCATCCATCCATCCATCCATCCATCCATCCACCTACTGATCCATCCATCCATCCATCCATCCATCCATCCATCCATCCATCCATCCACCCACTGATCCATCCATCCATCCACCGATCCATCCATCCATCCATCCATCCACCGATCCATCCATCCATCCATCCATCCATCCACCTACTGATCCATCCATCCATCCATCCATCCATCCATCCACCGATCCATCCACCGATCCATCCATCCATCCACCTACTGATCCATCCATCCATCCATCCATCCATCCATCCATCCATCCATCCATCCATCCATCCATCCTCTTAAACTGCTTTATCCCTTTGGGGTCACGGGGTTGCCCCCAAAGGTTGTCCCGGCTACTACACCCTGGAAAGGCCTTCTGTAAAACCATCTAAGTGTTATAGTACATTAATACATGCCTCCTGCTCGGGCCTCCTAAACCTCATGATTTGAAAAAGGTCGCCTGATTTTATTCATGTTTCTATTTTGACCCTCTGGTTAATGCGGGACAGCAAACCTTCAAACTCGGTCAGAGCGAGAACACAAATGCAGAGAACACATTTGGGACTTTCAGTTTATTTTTTTACTTTAAACTTTTCAACTTTAAGTTTAATTTTAAATACGTGCGGCCAACAATAAAATCCAGCCATTGATGCAGTTAAGTGCGTGCGGGGAATGCAGCAATGTGCCATCTTCTCTTCTCCCCCCCTGAGCTGATTTGCAAGCTGGATGGGGCAGATCAGGGAGATTGTGCAATGCACATGCCCTCCTGGGCCGTTGATTGACAGCGATTTAAAAGGACTCAGAAATGTAAAAATGAAATGATTTTTGTTCATAAGAAGAATGCCCAAAGTACATGTCAAAAACAAAACCATAATTTTCATTGGAGGGGGACTTTAATGTCATGAATGAATTTGATTATTGATTTTCAGGCAAGAACATAAGCAGACATCATACGTCATCACCATGCGTCATAAGTGCGAGCACCCTCTGCACGACCATCGTACGTTCCATTTTCAATTTACCTGTAGCACCTGTACAGGCTTACCCTCTGTTCAACAGGATGTGACTATACCTTACATTTAAAAATGTACCATTAATGCTAAACCAAAAACTTTTTGTGGGTCAGAAAATCTTCCATGGCTGCAATACACAAACATATATCAGTTGTGATCATTAAAAACTCAGAGCCACTGTGAAAGAACTGAAATGAAGCTGAACTGAAACATAAAATCCCCCAAACTAACCATGAATAAAAACAATAATAAATCTAGACTGACGATGGAGGTCCTCATGTTTTCTCTCGCAGGGTCCAACTCAAATAAACAGTTTTTAAAGAAATGATTAAGGATTCTTTTGGGAGAAAAGTCAAAGCGACTCACAAATTCCTGTCCGTTATCATTAGCGAAGAACTCCTGCAGCTTCAGATTCCAGTCGTGCCGGCGTTTAAGGATGCCGTACTGCATCAGCGGCTGGCACATGTAGCATCGCCACGGGTCAAGATACCGAGCGTTGTTAGACGCTCCAGGGTCAACCAGAATGTCCAGACAGTCTACGCAGAAGCACCTGCAGGAAGTGGCATCGATTGACAGGGGGCCGCAGGAAGTTGCCCGTTTAGCTCTCGGTGAGTGGCAGACCTGCAACAGTTGACGTTTCCACACAGCAGGACTTCTCGACCTCCACAACAGATGGTGCAGTAGGACTGGTAACCATCATCATCGAACATGTAGGACATTTCCAGGTAAACGTCCTGTGGACCAGAAGAAACCGATAATAGTTTATGAAAAAAGGCTGCCGTAACGATGTTTGGTCTATATTTGCTGATCTAGTGAGCATCGATGCACACTGGTTTTTCGCAGAGACTTCTGGGAAATTTCCCGGGCAATCGATGTTTGAACTGTAGATTTGGACAGCACTACAAAATGGCGAAGGGACCATATAGTGGACCATATAGTGAGTAGTGAAGGAATTCAGACAGCCTGTGTTTTTGTATGTGTTGCTAACAAGGTGAGGAGTTGGCGCAGTTACGTTCGTTTTAGCCATGTCAGGCTGGTTTTTCACATGTTGCAAATAATGTTGGGAGCATTGACAGTAAATAAGAGCTGGACTGAGTGACCCCTCCCCCCTCGTGTTCTAAACAGGAAGTACCTGCTGGTCCCAAAAAAACGAAATCACATAGACTTCTTTAGAGAAATCAACAATGATAAGTAACTAAATACACCAACTGGTGCAGCTTGGACACATTCTCAGTGATGAACCCAGGGTCTTGGGGTGTTTCGGGTATTAGATCATTATACACCCTCACCTGGGCGACCCAGCCGGGGTTGATCAGTCCCCAGCTTGTGTCCGAGAATAACCATTCTTACTCTTCTACCTTTTATTGACATGTTCGTGATCATCCTAATTTTTTCATGACACTTTTGCTGTAGCGCAAGTTATTCAAGTAACAAACTGACCAATCAGATGCCTCAATAAAAGTAGGTGGTTGAACGTTTGAAGCTTGAAGACAGATTCTCCCGAGCTCTTTTTCCGGTGGAAGGGGTGGGGCCTTTCTAAAATGCTTACTGCGGATTGGAGAGTGGTTGCCATAGAAATGTAGACTCAGACCAATCACGGCTTCCAGCATGGTGATGTAGAAATCGTGGAGAAATGGCGACTGAATGGACTTTAATTGGTTGGAACCGGAAGCAAGGCATTTTCTAGGGGTGATGTCACACGCGAATCGTCCAGTTACATTATACAGTCAATGGTTGGGAGTTACAGGCATTGTGAATACGCTAACGTGGCTAACGTGTAGCGTGTTACAAACAAGTTCTAGAATGACTGAGCACAGTTAATAAAGTCTGACTGACTTATATCCGACTCTTGTCTTACTTAATAACGAGTTTGAAAATAGAGCCTTCATTAATTATTCATTCATATTCTAAGTATTTTGTTGCATTTTCACAGTTTTAGATTTGGGACTGAGTCATATTTTAAGACAAGACTCAGTTTTCAAAATGACAGTTCTAATCTTGGCAGTTTAGTAGTTCGAAGTGAAATGGTGCTGCACACCTGGACAGTACAAATATTTAAATACATAATACGGTACAGATTTATGCAGAACTTTCTGTGTTCTGTCTTTACCAGATTTCAACATCACACATGGATAATTTCTCATTTTTTAAATCTTAAAATGGAAAGAAAATGAAACAAACAAAATAAAGGTTGAGGGGCCCCACCTTGCATGTTTGGCACAAGCCTCCTTCAAAAAGTGGATGAAAGGTTACAACTCTCATCTTCCCACAAGAGAGACAGAACTCTGCCAGAAAGACGGAAAAGGAGACATTGATGCATAGGAACAAAATGTACAGAATTATTGGAAACATGTAGAAAAAGATGGCGGAGAATTCTACCTTCTATGTTTATTTTCTTCTTTCGAACTTCATTGACCATTTGTTCTGATAGAGAGACAAACATGGAACAGTGTTGACCACAAATCAGAAGACAGATACAAGAGTCCGTCAAAATAAAATCATCCATAAGTCCCTCTGCTCTACAATTAAATCAAATAAGGACATTTTTTTTTTAGCAAAGGAGGCCAAAGACTTTATCGTTCTCTATTCTTCCAACCACAACATTTAACATTAAGCCTGAACTGATCGGTCAGGAGTATTATCCGTTTCATTTGACAAACTGTGCTGATTTATTTAAGACAAAAAAGCTTCTGACAGATGAAGAAAAAATAAAAAGCCACCCTTGGGGCCCAATTCCCTAAAAGTTACTGTGTCTAAAACACCAGCAGACTTCACAGCTGGTGCACAAACCAGTTGATTTATGAACTATTGCAGAACAAGCAATTTAAGAATTTTGAGCAGAACATTTAGAGGAATAGATGATTCATTCATAGCACGTTTATTAAACGTGAATCCGAATCATAACAACAGAAATTTACATCTATACAAGGATTTATCAAACATGTGATACATTGATTTAAAAATATGCATATGTCCACATACACTAGTAAACAATTCAATTAATAATCTTAATAAATTAGCATTAGCTCTATAGCGTATAGTTCATGACACAATGAAATGATTAAATACTAAAATTGTCAACAAGGATTCAATAGATTGCTTGAAAAGAAGTGGGAGGAAGTGAATTGATATAATCCCACCCCGTTTGTAAACTTGTATTTATGTCCTGCATTTCCTTTTATGTGGAATATTTGATTAGTTCTGTTTTCCACGCTGGTGTTTCAAATCCGTAACATTTTGGATTTAGGCAGACTTTCCCCAAATTGCTGGCAAAAAGATCAAATCCTTCAATCTAATCTAATCTAATTCCTATCCAATTTGATTAAGTCTAGTCTAGTCTAACCCTATCTAATCTGTATCAATTCAGTCAAATCAAATCCAATTTAGTTTTATGAAGCCTCATCCAATTTAATTCAATTAAACCAAATCAAATCAAGTTTTATAATAATAAATAATATAATATAATTTAATCTAGTCCCGTGCGGTTTAGTCCAAGATAACCCAGTCCACTTTGATCTAACTTGATCTAATCTAATTTAATCTAAAATAATCAAATCTAAGTTCATAAAGAAACCTGCAAAACCTGGAATCAACTTTGAAATGAGCTAACCTGGTTGACAAACAGTTGAAGTCGGTTTGGTTTAGCTCAGTTCAGATCATTTCAATAAGATCCAATGGTTTGAACCAAAGTTCTAACCCGACAGTTTGTATTCTGATGCACACAGTGCCACAGTTCCTCAGACCATACCTCTGCAGTACGACTCTTCGGGGACGGCCTTGCTCTTGCAGAGACTAACTTTGGGCCTCTTTGCACCAGGAACGTATTCAGGCAGAGAAACGTTCAGGAGCTGATGGTCCAGCGGGTTGGAGTCTGCTGGGAGAAACGACCACTTCACTTCCATGTTGACTTACGAGCCAAAAGAGAAAGGCTTTTGTTCTGCTGCCCTCCTCACCTCCACTGTGTGAGGGTTTGAGTCCCTCCTTGCCTTTGGGCTGGAAGCCTCCATTGGCCCAGTCCAGCATGGGTTTGATCTGCTCCTCCAGGTTCTCAGAGTCACACGGAGGAAAAATCTTTCCTGCTCGTACACTGGCCATCTGTCAGACCCACGGAACAACATGTTACCAGTTCATATCAAATACTAATAAAACACCATCAATGAATCTGTTTTTTTCTTTAACTTTAGTGGTAAAATAACTGATAAGGAGCAAAGCAGGGTTCAAACTATAACAAAGTGAACATTTTGATCCAGAGTCATGGGAGGAGCTGATCTGTGATCCGGGTGGGGGGGGTAAACCCCGTCCTGCCTACTCTCTGTCCTCCTTTCTCGTTCTGGCGCCCTCCGTCTGTCACATTGGTTGATGCCAGATACAAGGTGCGCACCTGTTGCTTGTTCTGATATTACGTCTGTGAGGAGTTCAAGGCCCTCGGAATTTCGCTTCACTGCATTGCAGTCCAGAACAAGGAGCCCAGAATGAACACAATACAATCACCCTCTGCCCCAATCGCATGAGCTTATTGAGTTTTATTTGACCGTGCAGCTTTTCTTGTCCGTCAGCGTTATATTATCTCTGAACGTCACCTAAAACAAGATGTAAAGTCATGTCGTTTGTTTGGGCGCAGGAGATCCCCTACTTTGATCAACTAGTGTGCTGACTTTCTGGTGAGCACCAGAAAGTATCTCATGCAAACTAGAAACCAGTTCTAATTGTTTTACTTCTTTGTCACTTTAGGGGCTTTGTGCAAGTTATTCAAGTCATAAACTGACCGATCGAATGCCTCAACTAGGGCTGCACGATATGAGGAAAACTAAGCGATATAAGTGATAAATATTGCGATGACGATATAACTTGTGGTATATAAACAAATAGCCAACAACCAAAAACATCATTTTCATTTCATTGTAACAGTTTAAAAATTGTATTCCAAATGACCCACGTCGACATAGGAGGCGAACATCTAACATAAAAGGTCTCCATCCGATTGGTCAAATGCATAAAGGGATTTATTTGATTTGTTAAATTCTTCAAGTTGCCATAAGATTGTTTTAGCCTGTTTAAGGTAACCATTTGTTGCAATTTTCGCTGTCTTTCAAGATATGCATATTGCACCGCTTGATATCCCAATAACAATAAATTTACGGTATATTGTGCAGGCCTTGCCTCAATCTAAGTACGTGGTCTCACGTTGAAGGTTTGAAACGTTTGATTGACAGATTCTCCCCTACCTTTGCTCTTGAGTGGTAGGGCTGTGGCCCTCCAACAAGCTCACTCCTGATCAGGGATAGAAACCGTGACTCAGATCAGTCGGTGCTAGCCCACATTAGCGTTGGTCAGACTCCCATGTAAGACGAGATAATCCGCTTTTATGGTGGCACTAACGGTGATAGCACAAGCGTTCACATGTATTTGTGGCGATGCCGTTACTGTCAAGAACGATGACGAAGGTGGTCAACATCCCCGGCTCCCCCCTCCAACTGACATGCATTACCAGTGAGTGAACAGGTGAACTCCACTTATAATTACCGCTTTCTACCACAAGTGACTAACCCACCACACCAGTGTCAACAGGAAATCACCTGCATTCAACTAAACAGACACACTCACAGTTTTGGCACCTGCATTTGGGTTCCTAAGATTAATGTGAGCCAATCAAAGGAAAAGGATTTTACCCTCCTGGTTCCCGGAATGGAAAGAAAAAGTTAAAAAAAGGCGAAGTAAGTAAGAAAAATGTGTCATAATGTCAGTTAAAACATTTTAAATGTCAACAAGTTAGTACAAAAAAAAAGCAAACTGTTGGATCAACTAAGTTACCTCGATTGCTTGGAAGATAGCTCTGCGGTAGGAGGCCAACTTGGTGTAGGACGCCTGGCTGAAGAACTTGGGGAACGCAGTGATGGAGTCCAACTTGTCTGCTGAGACCTGCAGAGAACAAACAGCACGGACTCAAACCTCAGTGCCAAGTGAACAATCGTAACCTCACTTTGTGTTTTTACCTCAGAGAACTTGCCGTCTCCAAACCACTGCAGCCACCTCATGCCATGACTGGCCTGCCGCTTGCCAGTGGCTCGCCAGGTCACTACAATGCCCGGCCACCAGGAAAAGCCTTTGATTTTGCCCCACACCAGCTCACCGATGCAGAAGCCTTTGTTGTCCTGGACACACATGAAGAAGGTTGGAAAGAATTTCACCACTACAGAGCCTGCAGTGGACTTCAGGGGACAGAAAAAGGTTTAGTTTGTGCAAAACTGCAGAGTTTGATTCAAACAAACACCTGCATCTACACACAGGAAACAAAGCTCCTGCTCTCATTGTTGGAAGAAGAAAAAAGAAAAGGGAATGAGATTATTGTCAATTTGAATTTCCCACTAACACTTCTACAGAGGTGCTAAATAAAATCTGTTAACAGAAAAATAAAGACCCTCGAAGGCTTAAGCTACTGTTTTCATTTAACACAGTGGACCGGGTCTCCTTAATTTGGTCCCCATCAAGTCCTGAACCTTGCGTTTGGTCTGTGTTCAGACTGCCATCAAGCAGACTATCCTGTTCTGGACTTAAGCTTTTAAACAAAATCATGTGACAGAAGATCTCTTCACTTGTTGGTCAGGAACTACGAGGGCGGGACAAGGCAGCTAGAGGCAGAAATGATGGAAGTCCTGCACTTTGCAATCTTTCTCTGAGTAGTTTATTCAAATTTTATATTTTGCTCACAGGTTTTGAGCGTCTGTATCAACGTCAGGCTCAACCCTGTTTACTGCTGCTTTGGTCCGTGGAGTCATGCTGCAGGGCGGTTACTGGCAAAAAGACGGCTAAGAAGGTTCACTGATCAGTGTTTATGACAGATTTTCAGGAAAACAGTGAAAAGAAATGTCTGTCACGTTAAAATTGTTTTAATGATTCTGATTTAATCCGATCACATTTTCAATGGGTTGCTGTGTCTCATCGTTGTGGTTTTATGTCACTGTTTTAAGGGAATTCTGTTCAGGAACTACAAGGTAGCTTCTATGATGACGTCACAGCAGCGCCTGTTGGGTGCGTGTCGCGAACTGAGACTCAGAAAAGCATGTAAGAAGAGTTTTCTGCTGTGTTACAATAAATGTTCTAACAAATAAACAGTTGGACCATTTTATCTTTTTGATAACACAACAATCGCTGCTTTACATTTGTCCGCGGCTCAACTGTTGCTTCATTCCTGTTCTGTTGACGACAGCCGTTTTAGTTTAAGTTGCTCTGCTTATTTTGTATTCATGCAAACACAATCAAAATAAATTAGGTTTAGCCTCGAATTCAGAAGGGGTTTATTCAAATATACACCTCGAGTGTAAAAGGTTTCATAACCTCCTATTGTAACTGTAAAATCTGTCTAACATAAGAGGCCTTCAAATCTCAGCTGTTAAGGACATGTTGGAAAAAAAAGGAAATCTTCTAAAAGCTAGCATTTACGCTTGACCACCCCTTCTCAACTCAGCTTTTATAAATCCGGTACTCATCTTTTATTAGGTATTGATTAAGCATAGAACCGAGTCCGAGGACTGCAGTGTTCAGGATGCAGTATGAGATCAGTCTGATCTGCGTCTGGTTGCTTTAGTTTGAAATTGTAATTGTCCTTCTTTTTAAAATGAGTAAACATCTGCTGAGAAAACACAACCCGGTGACAGAACTCATCAAACAGAGGTGAGCCGGGACGTGCAGAAGCTGTGGATGCATGAACATCCTCATGATAATCAGCAAACAGAGGGGCAGCATCCTGCTGGAAAAAAGGTCCCAGACGGAAAAGGAAGTGAGCTTCAGGATTATGAGGGGGAGTGAGAGTTTGGTTTGCAGTAAAGACTCACTTCCAACAAAAACTGATTTAGGGTCAAATTTGAGGAGATTTGCTTCATTTTCAGGGTTTCTCTCAGCAGAGAACTGCCGTCTTCAGGTTTCTGTTCTCACACTTTTGCTTCATGCTCCTCTCAAAAGCAGAAGCATGCGCACACACGGACAAAAGCCAACACCTGAACTCACATTGTACTCTGGTTGGGTTCCGGAGCTAGACGCGGTGCTGCTGCTTTGGGCTGAGTCTTTGGAGTCCTGTTCAATCAGATCCAGACAAGGGGTGTCCGGGGGCCCACCAGAGATGCCCTCAGACCCCTGAGGGCCACAGGTGAACTGAAAGACACAGAAGTGGGTGTCATACTACCACTCAAGACATCCTCCATCTCTGGAGACAGGAGAGAAGAACGGTTTTAAAGTTTATTATCATCACAGCAACAGCAGTCATCTTCTCCATTCACTCTTCTGCCAGCACAGCAGAGCTCTCAGCAGCAGCATGAGACGGCCGTCTACTGTGTATTTTATCATTTAGTGAGACGAGGAGAAAACAGTTCTTTAAATCTTTAGGAAGGCTTTTGCAGTATCTTCTGTCTGTCCTTCTGTCAAAAAGTACCAGAACAACAAAGAAAAATGAAAAAAACAACAACATCTGTTTCTGGATGAAAGAGTTGACCAAAGATTGAACCATTTCCTAACACCTCCAAAAAACACACAAATGGATGTTGATTATTTGCACTGACATCCTCTTCATCTTCTTGTTTAGTCCCCTCCACCACAAAACGGAGAGAACTGACTGTTTTCAAAATGCAAAGCAAGGTCACTGCAGGTAGCCACATAAAGAGTGTCCTCCTGAACGAGCTGCTCTCCTGAAATTATGACAAACCTTTTTTAGATAAGGCTATTTGTCCCTGTTCTGAATCAGCCATGACTGGTAACCATGGTTACAGACACCCATTTTATTGACCCAATGAACCCCTTTCAGGGTCACAGAGCTGCCAGAGCCCAACCTGGCTACTAGTGGGTGAAGACATGGAACACCCTGAACAGGTCCCCAGCCTGTCGCAGGGCCACACAATCGCACACTAAACACACTCAGAGTCATGCTAAGGGATAATTCAGAGTAATCCATCCATCTATTGAGCATGTCTGAGGGCTGTGGGGGGAAGCCGGAGTCCCCGAGCATGCTCGAGGAGAACATGCAAACTCCACACAGAAAGAACCCAGCAGGGATTTGAACTAGGGCATTCTCACTATAAGGCAAAAGTGCTAACCACTGCCCCACCGTGCCGCCCAGAATCAAACAAATGTGAGATTACTAAATATACATATATAAATATATATATTTAGTCAGGTGCTCCAGTTCAGTCAAACTGAAAATAGTTAGCATGTTGGCACACATGTGTAATGCTGACCACGGACACGCTGAGCTCCTCTTTGCGGCTCTGTCTGCGTGCTTTGGTGCGTTTCTGCAGAGTCAGACCAGCCTGGTAGATGGTCCTGGGCTGAGGTTTCTGCCGTAGGCTCAGCTGTGAAGCTGCTGGAGGCTTTTCCTGGGAAAGCACAAACACAAACAACTCCAGAAAGCCACACATCATCTGCAGGAGAAAGCTGAAGTCCCAGGCAGGTACCTCGCTGTAGGAGTCCCAGGTACGCTCCCCTTCCTCTGGGCTCTTCCTGCTCCTCTTCCTGCTTCCCCTCAAGCAGCAGTTACCATCTGAAGAAAGACGAAACCAAGGGAAGGCCTCAAAGTTTTGCTAGATAAACATTTCCCAGACAGAGAGGTCCAAATTCAAGCATCATATCAAAATCTAAGATGGGCTTGACACTATAGAACACAGCTCTGTTAGAGGATCCACATTCTGCAGAGTTATGATGTCACTGAAACTACCAATTATCGTTCGGAAAATTCACAACTGTTCTGTGAAACTATCATTTGCTCCCATGGACTTAAATAAGCAAATTCATCAAGAGGATCATCAAAATGGGATTAAAGGAGGCATCCATGCTGCAGACGAACAGCTCCAGCTTCCACCTTCATGCTTTAGACATGAACTCTCCAAAGTTCTGACCTGATGCTGATGCTGTGCCTGCAACAGGAAGCTCTGCTGCCTTCAAAATAAAACTGAAAAAGTGCATAAAGGCCTCAAGATGCAGAGCAGCGTCACAGACACATGATGGGTACCTTGTGATGAGGCAGCGTCTTGGTTGTGTTTGGGGCTGAAGGGGGGGGACGGCGGTTCAGCCGCCGTCAGAGGGCTGTTCTCGTTGGTCAGCTCCACGCCGCTGTCGTTTTCGGACAGACCTTCAGCTCCAGAAGTATTTCTGTTCACCGCCGCCTGCAGGAAGACACTTTCCACCTTTAACTGCCCCACCTCGTTTCCAAACATTGAGGTCCCGGAATGGACCCATCCCTCTGGTGGGGAGGGGGCTTCCCACTCTCCACAGAAAATATTATAATGTCATGATGCAGGAAAAACTGATCATGCAAAGCATGTCAAGATACTCACAATTAATAAGTCTTCATTGTTTATTGAGGGAAACCACGTTTCAATATTACACCCATATTCCATCTGATATCTGAATCAGAAATCAGATGGAATGTCGTAAACACCAGCTGCAGGGCGAAGCCTGGACTTTGACTGACATCTCAGCCACACAATAATAACCAATCAGAATAGACTGGATCTGTAAAGCAGTACTGTGTTAGACTCCTACCCGATTACACCACCAGAGCGTTTCCTGTCCTACAGACTAACTGCTTCAGGACTTATTTTTCCAGTGACAGTATGCAGCTCTCCAAGAACGGTAGACTAGCTGCTCTATTTTCTACATTAGAAGGTTTAATCCAGACTCTCTCACACGTTCTTCCACTTTGGATCACATCACCGAAATGACACATAACAAAAACCCACACTCGTCAAAGAAGTCCAAACAATGCTACAAAAACCTTATCCTGTCTGCAGCGATCAGGACTGAACTGTAAATATTCAGACTAACCTTTTTTTATGTCACATTTGCAGTAACAGGCTTTTGAAGTGACAAACTGACCTTTCATTGTAAACGTACTACAGCACGAGGTCAACGAAATGTGGGATTTTAGTGAACAACAATAAAAGGGCAAAGACAGCTGGTGTCCACAGACAACAAAATGATGGAGGAGACAAAAAGACAGAGCAGTCGATGGTGACAGGAAGGAAGTTTCACTTTCAGACAGAATGATGCACGAGAAGGAAAAAGAGGAAGAAGCAGTAACGGACGACGGGGGCCCCATTGCGCCTGTTTGAGGCTGCAGGTGTTAGGAAACGGAGGAAACGTCTGTGTGGAGACGGAGAAAGTTTTTCTCTGTGTTTCTCTGTGTTTATTGTTGAAGGTAGCCCCTGCATCATCCTCTAGTTTCTTCCTAGCTCTATCTGCCGATTCTGTGCAGCACTTCTTATAATTTCTGCTTGCGTCTGTCACACGGCCCCACAGCCAACGGCTTTTGTCATGCTGCCACCTCCACCCAGGCGTCTGTCCTGAGACTTGCAGACAAACTCATTTAAATGCCACAACTGCCCTTACGGGTGGATGCAGGGTGGGTATGTCCGCAGGCCAAAAATGGTCAAACGAGTACGAGGAACGAGAAGTAGGAACTTCAAGATCCAACTGATATGAAACACAAAGAAAAGTTTCTGTGTGTCGGTGTGTGGCACTAAACTTTGGAGCGGGTTAAGTAATGAGCTGAAAGAATGTTCAAACATCCATAAATTCAAGAAAATGTACAACCAAACTTTAGTTTCACAACAGGAAGATTTAAAGGTCAAAGGGCGTTTGAAATAAAATCCCAAATATGTGGGTGTGGGAACTTTAATGTAAATGTTCAATTGTTTTTTTGACGACCATCAATGAGTGATTTCTATTTTTTTTTACGACGGTCAATAAGATATCAATGTAACTGACTAAATCTGCAAAGCACAGCGATGATTTCTGGACTAATGTGATCGTGTATTCAGATGATTATCAATGAGTATTACATTTCTATGACATGATGTGTGAGTCATATCATTTACTGAAATCGTGAAAGAATGTTTTCTGAGGATAAACAACAAGCGCTCTATTTTGCTTCAAAAAATCTGCACTTGATCTGATTATGACGACTATGCAAACTTCCCACCCACCCCTAGGGGGGGGGTTTTATCAATTCACTTCTTCTCACCGCTTTTCAAACAATAAATCAAACTCTACTTGGCTTTATTTAATGATCACCATATTTAATGAATCTAATGTGACCCAAGTGTGTATGCATTACTGCAAAAATCTCTAGTTATGATTATGAGTCTTCTTTAGGTTAATTTTTCTTTGTTTTTCCAATCAGTGCGTTTCTTTATTTCTGAAATGAGTTTAACATATTTGTGTTATTTTTTTGTTGGACTGTCTATGGTTAATGCTTGAAATAGACCAATAAATCAAATCAAATCAAATCCCGTAGAAAGATGTTCATGTAAGTTTTTTTTCACTGGACATGCTGCAGGGGAGGGTTGTAGGGTGAATGAGGGTGAAGTAGGTCAGGGGCAGGCGCGTTGTAGAGACGGTTCTTTTTTTTGACCCTTCACATTTTGTGCACATAAGCAAGGAGACGATTAGAGCTGTTCACGTGACAAGTGTGCGCTCCTTTCTGCAGCCTGACTGTTAGAAATGAGGAAACGAGTTTGTGTGGACATCCTACGAGCACGTGTGTGTGTGATTTCCACTGGTCCCTCTACGATGCATCAGCCATTCAATAAACATTTGAAATGTTTACATTCCCTCCGCAACGTCTCTGTCTGGCTCCCAACTCTCCGTACCGCAACACAAGCGTTACGCAGGAATTCTATTTCTAATCCATTCATACTGAGCCCGTGACCTGACATGGGTAAAATAATAAATATCTCATTCCCACAAATTAATATCTCGTTCCCACGAAATAATTAATTTGTGCGAACGAAATAATCATTCACGCCATTCAAGCCATTCACAAACACTGATGTGAGCAATATTTGGATTTACAGCAGATACCTTCACATTTCTGTCTGTGTGTGTCTCATTACATTGAAGACACAGAGGATGTTTAGAGATCAGATTTATTTATTTTAAAAAGCATAAAAGCATCGGTAATCACGTTTTCATGTCTGGATTCATTCACATACGCACCCCGTCTTGCTGCAAAAGCCGCTTTCTGCCGCCACCTACGTGTCTCTGTGACCCACATTCGTTCAAGAGGGGGAAAAATAAAACAAGAATGATCGATCTATTATTGTCTGGATGAAAATAAGAGAAATATCATAAGATTTAGGATGCCCAAGCTTCCTGCTTCACCACACCGAACACATAGCTCCTACGAGCTCCGGCCCACCGCGCAAATCTTTTGCTAATGTCGGGATTTGGGCAGCTGGCTGGCCGGTAGACAGACAGCCAGCCGATGTTTTGGTTTAGGGTTGAATAGGAATAATAATATCGAGCTACCTGACAGGGGGTGGGGGGCAGGACAAACCATTCTTCTGGGATCCAGTGAGGGGGGGGGGGGACCAGAGACCAAACAGAGACAAACTAACTGAAGATTGGGAGATGGACTCCCGTCGCAATGTGACAGAGATGCACCGCAGATGGACCCGTAGACATTCGGGGTTACGTGCGTGCGTCATTTGTGCACGGTCAGTAGGGAGCCAGTGGGCCTCATAGTAGTGACTGGAGTTAGGCCACCGTATGACATCATCGCCTGTACGTCATAAGTGTGTGTAACTTATGTGATTCTTACAAATACAACACACTTGACCGCACGCACGACAATAGTACGTTCCATTTTCATGACAACCCTTGAGCTGGGGAACTGCAAGAAACACCTGCACTCCACTTAAGATGCAGCCGCTCCTCTCCCCCACCCCCCACAGACAAGCAGCAGCCCAAAAACCGGCAGCACCCTAACAGGTAAAGAGGTGTGTGACTATAGCTAAAGCTGCTCACAGCGCTGTGTGACATCCTACCTGAATAGGAAAGACCACCATGTTTCTTTGACTTATCCTAATGGAGCTGATAATGACAGGGCTGCTGTTGCTCCAAATGATCTATCTACCTGCAAAAAACCAGGCATCCAAAGGTGTGTGGTGGTGTGACTCACGGTGGCAGTCATGTTGTTGCTCTCCTCCATGATCGCAGCAGAAAAGCTGTTGGAAGGCATCTCTGTAGTGGTCGACGGGTTCAGAGGTTGTCCTGACTCTTTCTGAAACCTGAGGGACACAGAAGAGATGCTTCTGGAAAACCGTGTGAACTTTCATAATCATAACGAGAAAGGACTTTCACGAAAAGCTGTTTCCTTCATGGAATCTTATCCTTATGACTTCGAAACACCACATCACAAAAATAAAGTTCTGACCGAAAGAAATCCAATAATAGTTTTCACGAGTTTTCAGGAATAAATGTGAACTATGGTAAATTAGCTCAGATTTGTCTGGGTATAGTTGTTTTTCATATAGTTGCAGTTCATGTTAACCTCAATTCTGTCTAAAAAGTTTTTTATATTTATTTTTAGGTTTTTGCAAGAACAATTTTTGAACAAATATATAATCACAACATGTTTGATACATTTTAGACAAAAAAGACCAACATTATACATTATTCTCATGTTTGTAGGTTTAACCGTAACATCACAAAAATGTGAATTAAAGGAAAGTTTTCTTAGTTTTTCTTTTGTCTAAATCCAAAATGTAACTTTAACAAAAATGTTTTATTTATTTTTGGCTAAATAAATTGTTTTAAATTAGTTGAATGTGTTTGTTGGACACCTCACCTTAATTCTGTTTCTTACATTGGTATTACTTATATTTAAACTTAACTTCAGGTTTTTCTAAAGTGAATAAACTCTGAAATAGAAGTTGCATTTTAAATCAGACATTATTAGGAAGCAGTTCTTTCTTTTCTATGGATGATTTGGTAAAAAAAACTGGAATCTCTGACTTGGAATTCCTTTGTTCTCCAACAAAATCCTTGAAGGCGAAATAAACTGTTTTCCTGATGTTATCCAGAAGCTTTTAGATCAGATGTTTGCGTTTGTTGTGCTTCATGACAGTTGATAGCAGCGCAGTAAGAGAGGTCGTCACATTGACCCAATGCATCATGGGAGTTGTAGTGAAAAGCAGTGGTGCTGATGCCGGACAGACCAACATCTCTGGGCTTTTTTATTTTATTTGCTTTTTACACGCTCTGACACCGGATCCCACGGGAAGCTACTAACGGTGCCCAGATCATCCATGAACCATACGGATCGCCAGCCCTGGTTCTGCACAGACGTGTGCCGATGACCCCCCCCTCAGTGTCAAACTTAAAAACGCCCCTCTCACCCTCCGCGGTGGTTTCTCACCCAAGCTTGAGGGCTCTACCAGAGAGGCCTGGGAGCTTGAGGGTCCTCCAGTATCTTAGCTGTTCCCTTTCCAGGGATCTGTCACCTTCACTTTCCATGCAGTTCTTCTCTGAGTCCCTGGTATTTCTCCAGTTTCTCATGTTCCTTCTTCCTGATGTTCCCATCGCTTGGCACTGCCACATCCACCACAACGGCTTTCCTCTGTTCTTTATCCACCACTACAATGTGTGGTTGGTTCGCCATTACCATCCTATCAGTCTGGATCTGGAAGTCCCACAGGATCTTTGCCCTCTCATTCTCTACCACCTTCGGAGGTGTTTCCCATTTTGACCTTGGGATTTCCAGTTCATATTCTGCACACATGCTCCTGTATATTATTCCAGCCACTACATTTCCCAGCAACCCCAGCGCACACTTCCTGGATGCCACACACCTGACTCATTAATTTATCAATCACAGCATATTTCAGCACTGCACTGAGTCACACTCAGTGTGAAGTGCTGTTTTTGCCACTACCTTTATTAACGAGTGTTATATCTGGATCTGATCTTCTGTTTCCTGACCCTGTATCTGACTGTCTGCCGCCTGCCCTGACCCTGCCTGTATCTTGACCATCCTGTCTCTCCTTATGCCTGCCTGACTCTGATTTAGCTTTGTGGACTTTTAGCTGAGCTAATAAACCTGCTGCATTTGGATCCAGTTGTCTGCCTGTTCTTGTGACACCTACAGGGCCCCCCTGACCTGGAGCATCCTCCACCATTGCCCCCAGAAATGGCCTAGACCCAAAAACCCCCGCATGGCACCACATGTTCTGATTTTTGCTTAGACAGCCCAAGTGTTTACATGTTTGTATTTTCAGTCATGATTCCAATGACACATTTATGTAAGAATAAGAACAAATAAAAAAACACAGGGATGTTGGTGGAGAATTTACTATGAAGACGGAATAAAAATGTCCCCACTGGCTTTTAGTCAATTAAACAGGTTTGGATCTTTTTTTTTTGTCTTGCTTTTCCTGCTTCTGAACAGATTAACGTTTTTCCAGCTCTCGGTGAAGCAGGTCTGACATGCCCACACAGTCCTTATGCAAACAGGTCCAGACTGTGTGGAAAAGGGAGCTGAATGTGTTTGTACATGCTCAATAAACCTGATGCTGCGCTGTGCGACTGTGCAGTCTGAAGTCTGAAGGGACACACATGGGAGACTTCCTCTGGTTAAACATTTGTTAGAAACTTCCGCACTTAAGGAGTCGGACTGAGACTGTTCTAACCTGCCATGACATGACGTTTAGTCACAGCTCTTTGGTTGCTAAGCAGAAAGTAGCAGATTTTGTAAAAACACAGAAGAAACTTTTATGATCAAATATTTGACTCAAAGGTCTTTAGAACCTTTTGAGATGGGGACTCTAAAATAATTAGAAGGATTAGGGTTAACTATATTCTAGTCATGAATTAAGTTAAAGTGATTACTGGTTAAGCAGCAAGTAAAGTAGTCAGAGGCAGAAAAAAGTCAAACCAATGTCTGAATAAGATCAGCTACACAACACAAGTGTTTGGACTTAGGTTTTGTCGAGGTGATCTGAGGTCAAATGTCTTGTGAAACAAGTCTGAGCAAGGAGACCTGCAGCAGGTTTAGGTCTACACACACACACACACACACACACACACACACTTGTTTGTACTGACTCACAACTCTTGAACTCTTTCTCCGATCCTGACAAAGGTGAAAGGAAGCAGAGAAATCCACCCCAAAGTGTCAAAAGTATAACCAAAACTAGAATGACGGTGGGGAGCCATCATCCTCGAGGTAGAAATGCGACAAAATGTTGCAATGGTTGTGATTGGCATGTTTGTTGAAATTTAAGTAAGAACATTTCAACACGGCGGGGCCATGGTGTAGAGGTCGACCTCTGATCAGAGGATTGGAAGTTCTGTCCCGCCTTCCCTAAAGTGTCAAAGTGTCCTTGGGAAAGACACTGAACCCTACGTTGCTCCTGGTGGTCACAGGTTGGCGCCAGTGTTCGGCAGCGGAGCCGCTATCATCAGTGTTTGTGTGCATGGGTGAATGAGACTGTGACTGTAAAGCGCTTTGGTCATTAGAGCAAGGTAGAAAACTGTTTTACAAGTATACACTATTTACCAACCAAATGGAACTCAAGTAAAAAAAAGACAAAACTGTTGGGTAGTCAACTAGAGAAATGAAAGAAAGCCCATTTAGTATGACTGCACAATATTTATTTGCAATATCAGTGATCAATATCGCGATGACAATATAACTTGCCATACATGAACAAATAGCAAAACAAAACTGCATCTCACTGCTCCCCTCAGGGGATGGGTCAAATGCGGGGAAAGAATTTCCCCATTGTGGGATAAATAAAGTAAAATTATTATCATTATTCTAAAAGAATCCCAACGCACCAGAATTCCCGTTTCTCGCTCAGCTACTCACCTGCCATCATCTTAGCCGACGGATCCACGTCCTGCAAAAACAAAATCACCTTAACTTACCGTACACTCTACTGTCTTCCTTCCGGGTTCCAGCGTCTGGGCCTGTTTCGGTTCTTGCAAATCAGGACAGATTTTCTCGCAAAAATTGTTCAAACCCAATGCATTCACCAGTCTAGTGAGTATCAATAATGATTTGTTTTTGCAAAGACTTCAGGGAAATTCTTAGGGCTTTTTAAAATTGTAGATTCGGATATCGCTAGAACATGGAAACGCACAATATAGTGCACTGTGTATTAAGTAATGAAGAAATTCTGACATAGCCTTAGATTGAGATCCTTAAAAGTAGTCATCCATGTTTCTCGGAAGAACTGCCAATCAAATATTGCAACGTCATCACTAGTCTCAGGCCCCCTTACCGATCAGGCCAAACACATACAGCAGACTGTGTCCAAATTCCCACCTTGATCCCCAACTACTAAAACACTTTATAGAGCGGGACTATGTAGTGCCCTGGAATTTAAAAGCGATTCAGACACCAAGATCACTACTTTATTTATTTATTTATTTTAAACGGGCATCGATGCACTCTGGTTTTTCCACAGAGACTTCTGGGAAATTTCTAGGGCACTTGAATTGTAGATTCAGACAGCACTACAAAATGGCAAACGCACTATTTTGTGCACTATGTAGTGAGTAGGGAATGTTGTGATCCTGTGGGCGTGCTCTCCTCCAGTGCTTGATCGCACGACTGCTCTTCATCTGCTCCTCATCAGCCACTCTTCATATTCTTCAGATGGACCTCCAGCCGACACCAGACTATTGTTCACCTCTGGTAACAACATTGGCAGCTTTATCAGAGTCCAAAGTTATTTTTAAGTGCTCTGATCCTCCCGTTTTCCCTTCCAAGATCCTGCCCTGCTCCATAGTGGTCATCCGCCAGTTTGCTACTCTGTTTGCATCCTTATTCTCTCCACCAGTTTAAAATAAAATTTGTTACCCAGAAAGCCTTTTTCTGTTCCACCTTCCACCCACCCGTCATAACAGGGAAAGAATTCTAACACAACCCTACTGTACCTACACCGGCTGTGCAGCGCCCAAAGCAGCCAGTTCCTACCAAGAAGCGCATCTGTGTCTGGCTGTTGGTCACATGATTCATTTGAAAATATATGTTTCTGTTGCAGTTTTGCGAAATATGCCAATTGGGATACGCCTCAAAAACCTCCTCCTCCCAGGTCAAAAACTTTTTTCCATAAATGTGAGGGTTTTTTTACATGTTGTGTTTCCATTAGACAGATTTACTATCACAAATCCAATTTGTGCAATTTTATAGTCAATAGAAATACAGCTAGCGTGGTTTTTCCGTTTTTTAATTCCAGGTCATCTTATAGTTTTCATGAGCAGATGAGGTTGGTGCCCAGCCTGTTTGTAATTAGGATAAAAACATTTTTTGTGTGTGTGTGTGAACACAATACGCCTACAGTAGAGCTGCAGTTATTATATTTGCTTGAATAAACTTTGTGAATGGCGGTTTAAACTTTTAACAAACATTGGAATATTAGACTTTTCCATTTCATTCTGATTCCACCGGTTGTCCAAAACCTGCACGATGCCTCGCACATACTTGAACACGTCCTTCTGCCACACACACACACACACGTGTGTCATTGCAGAAGGAGCGGAGAAAGGGAAGTGAGTTTGAATCAGTGGAGCTGGGGAAGGATGGGGGGGCAGCATAAAGGGGGCACTGAAAGGGGCCACAGAGGATGAAAGCGTCACATCAAAGTTCTGTATGGCGACTGCAGATTAGGGACCACATTGCAAGTGGGAATTGTTCCCTTGCAGAAGTGTGTGTGTGCACGTGTGTGTTTGTGGGTCATTGTGGGTGTGTGAATGGCAGGTCGGCTCCTTGGGTTCTTTCCTGGGGGGGGGGGGCTGCATTCCTCAGCTGTAATGTACTTTATGGCCCCTTCCAGTACAGATCATCCTCAACGGTTAACGCTGTAGTCACTGAGTTTTACTATCCGTTGGCAAGAGAAGATCTTTAGTTTGTTTGAGTTAAATCATTAAGTTGAGTATTTTTTGCAAATATCCCCGAGCTGTACCAAAACAAAACAAAAAAGTAACATTAGACAACAATACACTAATATAACCTAAAAGATTAACCAAAATAAACAAGAAGATATAGAAAGGGTTGAAACATGATGAAACAGGAGTTAGGAAAATGTAAAAACTGAACTACAAGCATCAGTTTGAACCTTCTTCAATGCACTCACCCATGAAAAAGGACACGGAAGCACTAAAGCGAAAAAGCCGATTTTCAAACGTCCGTCAGAAGACCAAGATCCCACCTCAGCTCTGAGCAAACCTTTGCAGTGATGCCCCCATTTTATTCTTCGCTGTGTTGAGAACGTGTGTGTTCTAAGGTAAGGTAAGGTAAACTTTAATGTCCTCAGGGAGGAAATTTGTTCTAGGCCACAGAGCTGCAAACTGTTACAACATACTTCTGCATTCGCACACCACATACATGATAAAAGAGCATGAAGCGATTACATAGTAAATAGATAAAAACAGAGTATTCAGATTTACCCCACATAGTCAAGAACACAAATAGAAAAAAAATTTGTAAAATGTTTAATAGGATCCCTTAAAACCACATTGCTAAAAGTTATTTTTATAAAATCCAGTAACTGTTCTCAACACAAAACTCTCCATAAAAGACAACAACTATTAAAACTAGGACTGGAGTCAAACATAATAAATACATAAGCTCATTACAACAAGTGGGAAGAACAATTTGGCTATTTCTAAGGCGACTGCTCTACAAAGATTTCCCTCTGCAAATACAGCTAATCAGTTCTTGTTCAGCAGGGTAACTGCTGCTGGAATAAATGAAGATTTGAATCGAACTGTTTTGTATTTGACTGCTCTAAAACGTCTGCCTGAAGGTAAAAGCTCAAATTCTGGGAACAGAAAGTGACCGGGGTCATTTGTTATTTTCCTAGCAAGCCTAAGTGTTGTTTCCTCATATGTGATTTGCAATGTTTGATGATCCCTACAGCCACAGATCCTGAGGGCAACGCTTAGTTGCTTGTAAAGTTTATTTTTATCTTTGACACTAAGTGCCCCAAACCATGCTGCCATTGTGTACCTAGCCACACTTTCCAGAACTGCATTGTAAAAGGTGACCAGTCTATACAAATAACACAACATCACCACACCTAAAACTGACAGGAACCTTCCAGGAAATTTTAGAAACTAAAACTTTAGACCAGAAAAGGCACTATTTGTGCAGCAGCTTCTAAAAATGTCAAATTTACATGTTTGACGAGCGCACAAATATATATACAGTATATATACAGATTTTATTAAGTGTAATTCTGCACAAGTTCTGCACCCTGATCGGCGTGTCTCGTGTACAGAATGTCTTCAGTTTGCCAGAGTTCCATGAAGCTCAGATCTCAGGAGGTCTTTGTTTTCCTTCCATAATACTTGACTTATTTTTCTATGACGGTTTGAAAGGAGCGAAAAATGTGAAAACGTTCATATCTGTGTGAGGATGACGTTAGGAAGGGGACTGCCTTTATTTCACACACATTCACACATTGATGGTGGCTCTGCTAGCGCCAGCCTCAACCACTGGGAGCAATGTGGGGTTCAGTGTCTTGCTCAAGGGCACTGGTACATGGGTGGGAAAAGCAAGAACTGAACCTGCGAGCTTCCGATCAGAGGTCAACTGCTCCACCTCTGCACAATGGCCGCCCCTACATACAGGAGTGGGCTCTATGCAAATTGGAGTATTTTTAAAATATTTTTTATTTATTTATTGGTGGGGGGGGGGGCGGTCCTTTTGTCCATTTTTGGAAAGCTGCAGAATTCAACGCACCACTTGTTAGCATCAACAATCCTTAAATGAAGCGTCAACAACAGATTAGTGATCAAGTTCACAAATGGCGGCGCGTGTGGACACAACAACCTGGCGGTCTCTTTTCTGAATCAGGTGGAGTCCAAAGAGTTTTGACTCATTTCCTGAGGAAGTTTGCTGGCAGGAACAGACATGAGGACCAAAAGCAGGAGCAGGGGAAGCAACTAAGGCTAACCGTGAGACCACATTGACCAGCACCCCCAGTGTCTTTTTGACCAACGGCTGCTCCTCATGCAACAACACAATATATAGGCATGATGGAGAGGACGTCCACACACGCGCTGGTGTGACAACAACCACCTCAACACCAGAAAACAAACAAATCCTAAGAACTTCCAGAAGCCGAGGTGCATCCAGGCCTGAGCATCCGTGATGAGGAGGAGGTTGAACATGTTAGAGACTTTCTGAGACAGAAACTTGAACGTTTCAGAGGATCTGGACTGTCAACACCCCTTATGTCATCAGGAAAGTGTCACGGTGCCTCTGTCAGATCACCTCCCCCCTCACAGCTCCTGCTCTGCTGATTGGAACCAGCTGCTCATCATCACATCATCTGCCAGACCTTCATAAGGGAGCGGCTCACCAGAATTCAACGCCAGTTCGTTAAGCTCACTCCGGTGCTTAAGTCTGGCCTTTTAGTCAAGTTTATGATTCCTGTTTGCATCCCACTATCCACACCTTTTACTTACCTTCAGGTTCATTTCCAAGGGTCAAGCTGGTTCCTCCTCATCCAGAGCTCCACTCCACACCTCAAGTTGGTTCCGCCGTCCTCTGCGCCCACGCCTCGTATTCTCTGGTTCCACGCCCAGACACGTCCTTGTGACTTTTCCCTCAAGCTCCGCTGTCCTCAGCGGCCCCCGCAGAACTCACCACCTTCGGCCTCCAGGACGATTGCTGCTCCCTCCGGAGGATATTCTTCCAAGCTCTCCATATTACTCTGTACTTCCCCCTTGGGTGAATTAAAACCTTTTCTTAGTATTTCTGGCTCTGAGTTACTTCCGGGTTCCAGCATCTGGGTCTGCCACGTCTTTGACGATCATGACAAAAAGCTTCAAGCAACAAGACTCCCTGCACCTCTGCTGGAAAATCGCTCTACCGTAGAGTTTCTCAACTCTGGTCCTCAAAACTCACTAACCTGCATGTTTTTCCATGTTACTCAACTTAAACACACCAGAAAGAGCTTACCTCCTAGATCAGTGTTTTTCAACCAGTGTCCCACGGCACACTAGTGGGCCGTGAGAAATGGTCAGGTGTGCCGTGGGAAATAATCACTTTTCACTGATCTATAAAGATTTGCGATGTCCAGGATATCAGCTCTGTGTTCATCCAAACTGATAAAACACGGAGTAGTTGGTAATATGAAAGATCATAAAATACTTTTTTCTTTGTGTTTATTTGATTCTATTAAAGTATCCTACTTGGCGGCAGTTTAGCTCAGGCGGTAGAACAGGTCGTGTAATAACCAAAATGGTTAGCACATCGATCCCCGCTCTCCCCAGCCAGCTGTCGCCCCCCGAGCGCAGCCAGTCTGCAGCTCACCGCTGGGTCCCCCATTGTGGGATGAATAAAAAGATTTAAAAATAAATAAAAACACTTTGATAAGAATGACGGTACCGCGATTTATCCGCAGCTTCAGCTCTGATTTAGGAAAAGTCCCAGCCCTTTGACTGTCTCCACCAATCATTCTTGGAGGCTTGATCACACGTCATCAGTCTGACCAATCAGAAGTGATTAAAGTCTTCACTTCCTAAAGTCTTTCAGTTCCAACAAAAATGACAGCTAAAGCTCGTCTTTAGCGGTGTAGCTTTCCACAGAATCCGGTGTCAGACCGTGGAACAAGTGAACAAAACAATGAAGCTCAGAGAAGAGAGTCTGTCTGACATCACTACATCTCCCATGATGCATTGGGTTAAAGTGACAGCATCTCTGTGCTACTAAGAGTCTTCCCTGTTAAATGTCTTGAAACCACATCAAACACACATCAACCAGTTTTTAAATCTTCTTGATGAAATCAGAGGTCAACAGTTTAGTTCTCCTTCCAGGTTTGTGTTTCTTAACAGCCAAACATCCCAGAGTTTGGTCCAAGTCATCTTTACAACTGAAACACTTTTCTAATAATGTCTGGATTGAAGGACGAATTCACTTTCAGACTTCTTAAGCAGAAGTAATAACATCCATTTAAGAAACAGGATTAAGGTGAAGTGGCCAACAGACACAATTAAACTAAATTTAAACAACTTAATCATCTAAAAAGAAATAAAACATTTTTGTTAAAGTTTTTAAAGACTTCATCTTTGATTAAGACAATAGACAAACTAATAAAACTTCAACATGTTCACTGTTTGTGTAGCTACAGAAAACAGAAATATAATGTTAGTTTTTTTGTGTAAAGTTTATCAAACACATTGTGTCATATTGTCCAAACATTACAGTTGCCTTTGCACTAACATTGAAATAAATATAAAAAAAATAAAAATAAATCCCAATTTAGAAAGAATATATTTTTTTTTTTGTGAGTTTACATAAAATTGTTAGTAAACTGGAGGAAAAAACAACCACCAGGGTAAAATGTCAAATAATGTAGTTGATAAATGCATGTGAGATTGCAGAGGAAATGTACATCAATACAGACTATGAGTTTCTCCTTTTTTAAAATTTGTATGCTGGTTTGCCGTAGGATTTTTGTCAAGGATAAAGTGTGCCTTGGCTCGAAAAAGGTTGAAAAACACTGTCCTAGATGACGGGATGAGTGTCATAAAGCGTGAAGGTATGTGGCTCCCAAAGACTGGAGTTAAAAAATCCTGCAGTCGAGGGTTCTTCTATCCTCTCAGCTGTTTTGCAGAATTTTCACAAGTTTTCTTAAAGTTTGCTAGAGGATTTTATGATTTCAGGCTACATTCATTCATTTGTCTAAAGCTGTTTTATTCCCGTTTGGGGTCACAGGCCTATAGGGAGCAACCCAGCTACACAAGGCCAAGGATGGAGTTTACCCTGGACAGTTCCCATGTCTATCGCATTTCACAGAGCATTTCAGGACACAAGGACATCCAATTAATCATAAAATATTAAGCACATTATCAATAAAAACTGTATTTGAAATATAACGGATAATTAAAAGAGGGAATCAATTGAATAACTGAGCTTCAAACACTCACAGCTTTATTTATGATTCAGGCTAGTAACCATAAAAAGTCAACTACTGTTCATCTTTACTGACGTCTTCTAATAATAGCATCAATGGATTGGCTGGATTTAGTTTTTGACCACACGTGTTTAGTGTAAAGTTTAAAGTCCTATGAGCTGTCATGCACCTGTATGAAATGAGTTCTCGCATTTGATCCATCCCCCGGAGGAGCAGTGAGCTGCAGAAACACCTGCACTCAGGAACTATTGGGTGGTTTAACGTTAACCAAACCCGTAATCCTAAACCTGACCCTTCCTTTGAATCCGTACGGCCAAGAAACAAGGTCAGCACTGGCCGCATGTATTTGGAAAAATACGCGTGAATAGGGCTGCACGATATGAGGAAAACTTGCGATATGCGATATTAATGATCAATATTGCGATAACGATAAATTTGCGGTAAATAAATAGAAAAAAATAAACAAAAACATCTTTCCCATTTCATTGCAACAGTTTAAAAATTATACTCCAAATGACCCTCATCGACATGGGGGACAAACATCTAACATAATAGGCCTCCATCTGATTGGTCAACAATGGGAAGGCGTCCATCTGATTGGTCAAAGCATAAAGGGATTTATTTGATTCGTTAAATGCTTCAGGCAGCTAGAAGATTGTTTTAACACATTTTGGGTTTGCGATTTATTGTGATATTCGCCGTCTTTTGCGATATGCATATTGCAGAGCTGGATATTGCGATAACGATAAATTTGCGGTATATTGTGCAGGCCTACGCGTGAATAACTTTCATTCTGGCATTTCATTGTATTTGCTGTGAAGGTAACTCAACAATCTGCATGTGCTTCCATCACATCAGTTCTGAGCCACAGCCAGTGCTGCTCGCTGCTGCAATGTAGCCTGAATTCTATGGCCAGTCATAGCTTTTTTCATAGGGGTGTAAGAAAAAAAAAATCGATTTGGTAAAATATCGCGATAGTTCATTTGGCAATACTTGTATTGATTCAAAATGCTGCCAAAACGATATTTATTTAATTATGTCTGAGCGTCCTTCAACGTCTGACTCTTGTTGTCCACTTCACCCTCCGACCGCTAGTTGGCAGCAGAGAACACAGAGCCTCTTAGAGCAGCTCTACACCACCCAAGACAACAGGAAGACTGCAGCCAGAGGCAGCTTGTTCTGTTGTTATGAGACATGAAGTACTTCGTTTTTACTTGGGGTGGATACCAAACAGAAACTCTGAGCCATGTTGCTGCCAGCGACATATATAAACGAGGATTGTGGTGCTTTTTAGCAGCTCAGATAAATACGAGTGAAGCATAGTAGGGTAGGCTAATAGGCTAATCCGCTTACTGTCGGCTAAAATCCAATCGGCAAAGCGGGCTAAAGTTCTGCAGAACCTCCCAGCAATGGATTCACGTTTAGCGACCTGATGGATCAGAGGGATGTGTACAACGCTCTGAGAAAAGGCCGACATCGTGGCGAGGAGCGTTAGTTTACTTCCGTGTGTGAGAAGCGTGCCTGCAAAGGTGCAGCACAGGCAGAGCAGACTGATATGTAAACAAAGCACCTTCTTTGTCAAATTAAAGCACCTTTCCTTCATTCTGTCATGCTGCCTCATCATCACACTTTATTGTTTCTGGAAAGAATTAGTGTGCCCCCCCACACCCCACCCTTTATTTTTGAAGCACCATTCAGGCTCCTGAACCGTTTAAAAAGTACCGAAGAAGCTACATTAAGCAATGTTGAAATTAAACAGCATTTTATTTCCCTAATAGAAACGTATTGGTTAAGGCACATTCATTCTTTGTTTTTCTTATAATGAAAAGTATTTTGTAGTGGAAATCAGACAATGTTGACTGTTCCCTTTCTATATTTTAACTTACCAAAATAAGAGCACTATGAATTTGCTTTGGTAAACGCAACTTATATATGAGATACAGTTGCAGTGCTTAACATTGTGATCATTAAATAAACTGAATTTGACCTTTTTATCACAGTGGAAGACATTAAAATTCAGGAAGAGTTTTTTTCAAAGTCATATTTAAAGAAAAAAAGAAAGAAAATAAGTTTTGGTAAAATATCGGGATACGTATCACCAGACTCTTGCCAATACACACCCCTAGTCTTTCATGTTCTTATCAAAGTTTGTTTTCATGTGTATTTTTATTAAACAGCAGGGTCTGGTTCACACATTTGTTTGTCATTCTGTTCAAAAAGTGTCGATTTGGAGCCAAAAATATGTCACTTTTCACCGTTTCTTTATCGCTAAAGAGAAACTTTGGAGAATAGAGACTGTCAGTTTGTGGTGCTTGTGCCCCCCCCCCATACTTGTGTCAAGCTCTTCACTGATGCAAGACAGTTGTTATCATCAGAAAGGCGGGGTCAAGGGCGGGGCTACTCAGCTCAGCAGTAATAACCACGTCCATGTAGGGGAGATTTTGGAAACAGAGCCTTCAGATAAACATGAAATATAACTTTTTAAGACATTTAGGTTGTGAGATTTTGGTCGAAAACTTCATAATCAAATACAAATGGTAAAGTTGCCTCAGGAGGTGAGGAGAACTGGTAACGGTTGTGTTTTTGTTACAGTCTTCCCATCTACTGTGAAGCTGCTGAATCTGTTCACCTTCATCAGAGACTGAATCTAGAAGAAAACCAGACTGATTTCAGCGTCTTCTTCTTGTTGTCAGTCATGTCAAAATAAGGCTCCTGAAAAGTCTTCAAGTAGACTAATAGGAAGTGGTTACTAGTCTTTAGCATGACTGTGCACTTGACCTTGTTTTGTTATTCATTTTAAAGGAAATCACTTTATTAACATACAATAAAGTTTACGAAATGCTGCACTTAGATGTCTTTTTACTTCTACAGTTTCAACTAGGAAAAGTCGCGATATCGATGATTAGGCCTACACAATAAATTGCAAACTTATCATTATCGTGATATCAAGTTGTGCAATACGCATATCGCAAAAGTCTGCAAAAATTGGGAGAAATGGTTACCTTAAATATACTAAAGTAATCTTTCTGCAGTTTGAAGCATCCATAAAATCCCTTTATGGATTTGACTGATCAGGTAAAGCCCTTTATGTTAGATGTTTGCCTCCTATGCAGACGAGGATCATTTGGAGCATAATTTAAGTTATGTTGACTCTTATTTAAGTTAAACTGTTGCAGCAAAAAAGAATTGATGTTTTTGGTTGTTTTGCTATTTGTTCATGTATCGCAAGTTATATCGTCATCTCAGTATTGATCACTGATGGGGCTGCACGATATGAGGAAAACTCGCGAAGTGACATCAGTGATCAATATTGCGATAACGCTATAACTTGCGAAATAGCAGAACGACCAAAAACATCCCTCCCATTTCATTACAACAGTTTAAATATTAAACTCAAAATGATATGGGCATATAGGAGACAGACATCTAACATAAAAGGGCTCCATCCGATTGGTCAAATGCATAAATGGATTTTCTTGATTTGTTAAATGCTTCAAGCTGCAATAAGATTGTTTTAGCACATTTAGGTAACCACTTATTGCAATTTTCGCCCTATTTTGCGATATGCATATTGCGCAGCTTGATATCCCAATAATGATAAAATTGCGATTTATTGTGCAGGCTTAATCACTGATATCGCAAATCGCGACTTTTAGACAGGAAAGTTTTTAAAAAAAGTCTAAATACAGAATGTTGTTTGACCTCCAGGAAAACACTTCTGTATCAAACAAACTCCAGCTACACAAGAGAAACCTCTGTTTTAGTAACCTTCTAGATAAAAAACCTACAATAATAAGGATTAGTAAAGACAAAGTTGTTCTTGTGAAGAGTTGCATCATGGGACCTTTTTACAAAAAGCTTACTACCCCAAGCTAACATTAACGGTGCATCAAAAATGGGGAGCAATGCTGGAGGCACACAGTTTAGATCCAGATTCCAGCTCAGACGAGGAAAACAAAAACGTTCATGGATCTATATGTCTGCAGGTGGATGATCAGAATGGGGCGGAGCTTGTGGTCTGCTGATTGTAGCTCTCAGCTCTTGCGACACAAATACAATATTTTTAAAACAGACATTTTTCATCTGCTTTTGATTCACAACATTTTAAATAAAGAAATACGCAGAATTGCTATTTTAATCTTAATATTCTGTATATATGTCATCAATCATCAGAAAAATGCCACAAGAACATGTTAAAAACATACAAAATACTACTAGGTTCTGTCCGGGGGGGGGGGGGTCATGTGTTTGTAAAAATGTTTTTATTGTATATCTATGTGGGTCTTTAAATAAATGTCAAAAAGGGTTTTTTATGAGATGAAACGTGAATGATTGATTCATACTTCTACAACTTGCACTTCAAAGAGGAAAAAAACATTTTAAAAACAGCAACTGGATGCCCAGTGGTTCAGCTTCACTGAACGACTGAATGACAAAAGTTAAACGGCAAAACCAAAGCTGACATCAAGAGGAGCATAAAGACATGCATGGATGAAAATAGAGCAAAGGATCTGAATTGATGAGGAACCTTAACTTCCCCGATGTTCAGCAGGACTCGTCCAGACATGGAACCCCGGCATCTGCTGTGGTGACCGGCGTTGGTCTGCAAAAACTAGGGACGCATCGATTCTCTTTCCCTGTGATACAGTTCAAGCCTTGGTTTTTGGTCACGGTTTATTTTGGTTCAGTATATGATTTGTGGATTACAAAACGACAACAAAAATGAAAAATTCAGAAAAATCCTATTTTTTGTTAATAAGCAGGTCCAAATAAAGACAAACATTTTAGTCAGCCTTTACGAAGCCTGCCGTAATGTAATAACATAATAAATAATAAATCCTTAATTTTACAAAACACAGGTGTTGGACAGTTTCAACATAGACGCAAATGCAGGGATGCAAAGGTTCACTTTCCCAACAGTGATGTGACGTGCAGATCGATTTTAAACCGAGAATTTTATTTAAAAAAAACAAAGAATAGTAATAAAAAATAAATTGTTATAAAAACCCAGAGAATTGTGGGAAAAACCCAGATGAAGATTGTTAGTTGTCAGATAATAAAAAGTGGATTCCCTCAACTTTCCCCTACTGACACACCTGAAGTGAAACTTTTTTCAGTCCGTCTCCCACGGGGTCATGACACGGGGTCATGTACAACTTAAATTCCCCAGGCTAAGGAAAGTCACTGCCGTCTTCAATTCAGGGAAGCTGCCCTGAAGTCAAAGCTGAAGAGGCTCACAAGCACCAGGCCTCTATGCTGTTTTGCCTTGGAAAGATAGAAAGGTTCCTCTGGTCCAGTGTTTGACAGAACATCATTCTAGTTTCCCTGAATAGTAGGAAATGTGGAGTTGACATGACTTTGATGAATGACAGTCTTTACAGACTTAATGAACCACCTCCTTGGGGCTCTAACGGATTCCCTGTTGTCTCCTCCCCCTGTTCCCTCTCTCCCGCATGGCTTCTCCCAGGAATTCCAGCATAAGGTTACTGAAGCACAAAACCCCAATGCGTAATGGCACCACCTGATAGCCGCGCCATGATGAAACACAAGCAGGCCGACCATTCAGAAAGGTGAACTTGAGCGCCTCAACACCGGAGAGTTTCAAACCAGGAAACCCAGACAGACGGAGGAGTCTTCTCCAAACGCCCGGCTGCTGCGCTCCCGCCGCCGTTCCAACCCCACCGATCCTGACAGTCACCTCCAAGGTTTAGGGCGACACACGGGGGCTGCAGAGAGAGACGTCCCGGCCGCAGCTCCGCAAAGTCTCAACGCCTGCGTGAGGTGCGGTTGTTTGCGTGAGAAAATCCCGCGTCAGAGCAGACAAGATGTTTAGCAAACTTTAGAGGAAGCCTGTGATAAATGTCAGTCCTGCAGTGAAAGCACAAAACCAGAACACACGCGGACCCCGCGCACGGGCAAAGTCCCGAGAAACTCTCCACGTGCGCGACCAAACAGTGAAGACCGTCCACGGAACACGAGGAGGAGCCGTGCACAGAGAAAAGCCACGCGGTTCGCCGGCAGACTGGGCTGAAAGTGCAGAAAAGTCCTCGCCGCGCCGCGCGGTACTTACATAACCAGCTGCGCTGCTCGCGTGCATCCACAGGAGGAAATGCGGGGCGATCTGCTGAAGAAAAGTGTTGGAAGGGTGGCGCGCGCGCCTGTGTGTGCACAGAGCTGTGGTGCGCAGACTCCTGGGCCCCCAGCTTCCTCACCGACTCTGCGCTCTGCGCCGGCCTCGTGTGCGCACACCTGCGGACGTGCGCGCGGAGGTTGGACGACCACAGCCATCAAGGCGTTTCAGGGCGACAACTCCCACTTTCTGCTCCCCGAGGAGGAGAAAGTGTGAGCAGGATTTCCTCTGAGTGACGCCCCTTCATCAGGGCGCGCTGATGGATCTGACGCAACAGAACGCAGTCATGAGCACGCGCCATCCGTGCAATGGC
>CM074492.1:28743659-28758659 GCA_037389245.1 Oryzias sinensis
TGCCTGCCTGCCTGCCTGCCTGCCTGCCTGCCTGCCTGCCTGTCTGTCTGTCTGTCTGTCTGTCTGTCTGTCTTCACTCCTGTCTTTGTTTGCTATCATGTCATCTGTCTGATGCTCATCAGGACGACCAGAACACTTTGGTGTTTAGTTAAAGAGACTGGACAGAATGTAAAGGATGTCTGTCCTCTGTGGTTTAGCTGCTGATGCTGCCCTCTGTTGGTAACATGAAGGTGTTCCCACAGACGGCCCTGAGTCCTGGAAGTCTCCTAATCTGTCTCAGTTATTATCGATTCTGATGGGTTTTTGTTCATTTTTTTGTGCCCCAAAAGATGAACAAATGGTTTCTTTTGCTTTCAGAAACATTACACTACAGATACTGTTTTAGGTACTTCCTTTTCATACATAATACTCCTGAAGTTTGTTATGAGTTACATGACTGTTGACTGATCCGTTGTTGCTAGTTGGTCATGTGAGAAAGTTTAGTGACTTCAGCTTTGGTATCTTCAGAGCTAATGAGCATTTTTGATCAGATGTGATCATATCTCGATAAAAAATAAAAGGAAGGACTTTTTTCCAAAATATTGTTGTCGCAGCATGAATATGATGATGGGTTTTCATGACTAGATCATATCAATGGAACCATTTATTAGTTGTGATTGTTTGTCAGAGATTATAGTTTTATTTAGTTTTTTAAAAACTTTGCAGGCGTCTCACTGCCGTCTCTCTGTCGGCAGCAGGAGAGCGCCGTTCTCGATCAAAGGAAACCAAAACCCGATCTTTTCTCTTTTACATGTCTGTGTAGGTCATTGTTTGTATTAAGACAAAACTCAAGAGACACTTGCTGTCAGTTTAAAGTATTTAATAGACTGAATCTGTGAACATCTTGCTAACTTTGCTGAACTGTTTGTTAGCCGTTAGCCTCCTGCTCAAACTGCTGCGCTTTACGGCGATCAAATAGCCCAATCCGTTCATGATCTGCGGACTTCTACCAGGACATTTATTAGAAACAACAAGCTTGAAATGCGTTCAGTGATTCACACGGGCGGTTTGGCAGAGAGTTTTTACGCCGGATGCCCTTCCTGACACAACCCTGTGTTTTCACAGGACAGGGAGATCCAGATAGACAGCAGTGTGAAGGATCTCGCCTAGAGACCGGTGTGTCTGCATGTTTTCCAGATAGTCTTGCCCTACTCATGGCTGATAACCTGGTTCAGGTGTGTCCAGCCAATTAGAACATGCCAGAGCAGGGTATGCTGGAAAACATGCAGGAATGCGGCCCTCAGTGCCCACCTCTGGTCTAGCCCGAAACGATGTGATCGGGCCCGATTTCTGATCTTGTGATCGGATCGGGACATCCCTATTAACAGCAGAGTAACGTGGTTATGTGGAAATATCAGGTTAAGGCTTTAGTCCGTTTATAGAAAAGCTTTTCTCAGACTCTCAGACCATTACAAGGCTCTTTTGTTTTATTTTTGTCTGTTTTACTGTCTTTAAATACTAAGATTCTCCAAGCAGAACTATGATGGACAGTGAGCCGGCGTGGAGAAGTGTTGCATGAAGTGCAAATAAAGGAAGGACCCCCAAAAACGGTCTTTCCTTTTAGTCCAAACAAAGAACAGAATGATCAGAGTAAATATGAACACTAACTTGTTGTTGCCTCATTTGCTTGGTTAAAGCTTAAAGCAAACACTTTTTAGTCTCTCTTCATTGTAGTCCTTCTGTTCTTTTTTATTGTTTCATATCTTTAGCAAACTAGTTTAGTCTATTTTAACAATCACACTGATAAAGTGATCCCCTCACTGAGCACATTTTTGCTCTTTTCAGCAATTTTGAGTTTCTTTAGCAACTTAATAAAATTGCAGCAATTTTCTCATTAAAAATACAAGAAGGAAACTTTACGCCTTAGTCATAACTGCCTTTACAGATGGATGCGGGCCGTTTGCAGGCTAAAAATAGTCAAACCTGTACGAGACACGTAGTTGGTCAGCAGGAAAAAGCAAGGTCATGGATCACTGGGTGAGTCTGTAGGGCAAAAATGTTTATGCACATTTTTTCTGCAGGTCAAAGGGAACACTTAACCAGCACTCAAATAAAGTAAGGGTGAAGTAGGTGAGACGCAGGCGTGTTGTACAGATTTTTACATTTTTAAACCCCCCCAATCCTGTGCAGGGAGCCTGTAAATGCTGCTCAAGTGATAATTATGTGTTCCTTGTGTGCAGCCTGATTGTTAGAAATGAAGTTTGTGTCGATTTGTTTGTGTTTGTGTGATGTCCATCACCTGCACACCGTGCGTACAGCAGTTGTGTGCAGTTAGTAAGGAGCCATACTCGTGCCTTACTAACCACTAGAGTGCTGCGTAAAGGACACCGTACAACAGCATCACTTGTAAGTCATGAGTGCTTGGACCTTACATTAACCTTACAGACCCTCCACGGGCATCGAGAACCCAAAAACTTTAAGCTACAACAACTTCAGCATACTTTTGGCAATAAAAACTGATTGATTTGTAGAAAATACAAGAAAAAATATCACTCAGGGTTATCAAACCCACTACAGAGATAAGGAAATACATTGATTTAATGATTCTACTATCATATTGTTCAGGTCTTGGACTGTCTAGATGTCTTGAAACAATTTTTAAAAACCTGAAATAAGTGTGTATCGACACCTCTGTCCATAAATTGTCAGAACTGTTAGAAAGGAGGTCGTAAAAATCAAAGCCGCAACAAGCAGGACGCCACTTAGAGCTGAGTCATAAAAATACACCCTAAAAATCAGTTGAAGAGTCGGAACAGGAACCAGGCGGCAAGTCCAGATGGTTTTAGACCAAGAGTGACAGATCAGGCATGTGGGATTCGGCAGAACTTTTTAAACCTAAGCTTAACCATGAAGGAGGTTCCAGAAAACAGCCTGCCTTGCTCTGGTACCAAAGAAACCTCATACAACTACAGAACTGTTGTTTTAACATCATTTAGATCCTGCAGGGACACATTCTGGTCCAGCTGGGTGAGTAAACCAGCTCCTGTTAGGAAATCTTCCATTTGCTTTCTGCAGTCTTGTGAAGTTAAATGCTGTAAGCAGCTCTGCTAGTCAGGGCTTTGAAAACAGGAGAGTTCAGAGGGTGGTCGATGGCTCAGCAGTTACTTCTCTGTTCCTGTGAGTCGCAGCCTTTTTCCATCTGTTGAAAATGATACTCAGTTTATTCTGGCTGCTCCTCCACTGTCAGCCTTTCTGTCCTGTCTCCTCGTCAGTAGCTGTGATTATCCATGGAACTCTTGACAATTATCACAGTAACTTTCAACTGATTTAACAAATTATTAGTCAAAGAAAGCAAAGCAACATTTAGCTAAACTTCAGTTCATATTTTCCTCTTCTTAGTACACTGTTCAAAAAAATAAAGGGAACATCTAAATCACTTAATGTTGCTCCAAGTCAATCACACTTCTGTGTAATCAAACTGTTGAATAAGGAAGCAACACTCACTGATTATCAATTTCACATGTTTTTGAGTACCGGTAAGTGGAATAGACAACAGGTAGACACAATAAACCACCAGCAAGACACCTTCTATAAAGAAATGGTTCTGCAAGTGGTTACCACAGACAGCATCTCTGTCCTCATGTTTTCATGGGTGATGTTTTGGTGACTTTTGAATGCTGACAGTGTTGTCACTCCAGCGGGACCATGAGACCCACAAAAGTGGCCCAGGTAGTGCAACTGATCCAGGACGGCGTATCAATGCGAGCTGTGGAAAGAAGGTGTGCTGTGTCTGTCACTGTACTGTCCAGGAAATGGAGGGGATACCAGGAGACAGGCCAGGACATCAGGAGATAAAGGAGGGCAACAACCCTGCATCGGGACTGCTACCTCCTCCTTTGTGCAGGAGAAACAGGAGGAGCAAAGCCAGAACCTGCAAAGTGACCTCCAGCAGGCCACAAATGTGTACATGTCTGCTGTTCTTCACAAATGACAGCAGGTTCATACTGAGCACATGTGGCAGACGTGACAGTCTGGAGACGCTGTGGAGAATCTTCTGCTGCTGCAACATCGTCCAACATGACCACTTTGACAGAGGGTCAGTAATGGTTTGGGGTGGCATGTCTTTGAAAAGGCTGCACAGCTCACTAGAGGAAGCCTGACTGGCATTGGGAACCAAGATTAGATCCTCAGACCCCTTGTGAGACCACATGCTGGTATGATTGACCCTGAGTTCCTCCTAATACAAGACAATGCCAGACCTCATAAGGCTGGAGTGTGTCAGCAGTTTCTACTAGACGAATGTACTGATGTCATGGACTGTCCTGCCCGTTCCCCAGAATCCTGAAACCTGAATCCATCTGAGAACATCTGGGACATCACGTCTTGTCCATCCACCATTAGCCAGGGGCCTTTAAACACGAGGAACCTACCAAACATCGAGGATGTTGGGCCCAAAGGACTGGGGTTCAGAAACAACTGTGGATGTCTGTATTTTGAAAGAAACACATGAAAGCTTGAAGCTTTCAGTCTGAAGATCTCTAAAACTGCTCAAAGTAGAACAAACTGTTTGATTTGCAAGCAGCTGTTTCTAAATCTAATTTCTAAAGAGTCAAACCAAAACATGGAGATTTCAGGAATCAATAGTTTTTCCACTGTACTGTCAGTATTATCACCACTGTTATTAGGAATCCCAGCAAGTTCCCACTTCAAATGCACATTACATTAAACTGAGTCTTTTGTCTGTCATTTTAAAGTGGATTTTACATGCCTATTACGATCTTATTGATTAATCCTAAACAATGTTATGGCTCGAATAAATGTGACTGAAGGACCAGTTCCTGAATGTAATAAATTAAGGAAAGATTTTAAACAATCTACCGGTAGTCTTTTAAAGAGGAAATTTCGTGTTTCCAAGATACAGAGGTAAACTGAAGCCAAAGCTGTTTTCAGAGATCAAACTGAGTCCACTCATTGCATGTGATGGTTTTCTCAGCCTCCTACATCTGTCAGTCTGCTTTGTCTGCTCTGATCTCCACTGGCTCCTGAGAGTTTGACGGTTGACCCACAGCTGATGGCCCCAACCTGTGGTAGAAAGAGGAATCCCACCATCCCAGATGTGATCTTCCAAAAGGGAGAACTCCTGATGCTACAGTCAAAGTAAAGCATAGTAGCATACAGACATATCTGTACTTTCCTCCACATTTGGCAATAAAACCAGAAACAGGTGAATGACGCTGGTTGAGACGGTAGAGACTATATTACCAGAAGTATTCGCTCAGCCATCCAAATTCAAAGGCTTCAAAGGGGTTTATTGTCACATGCACAGTAAGGAAACATGTTTCCCTGTATCTGACTTTGCCGTTGACTCTTAATGCCATAAATATTTAAGATTAAATAAATAGAAACGGTTCCCTGGGGGGGAGGGGGGGATCGAACCCTGCGACAGACTGACAACCTGTTCAGGGTCTCCCCTGCCTTCGCTCACAAGTGGCCAGGATAGACTCCAGCAGCCCCGTGACCCCGAAAGGGAAAAACGGAATAGAAAATGAATGGATAAAAAGAAACAGAGAAGGATGTTTACAGGAAATACATTAACAGGTTAATCAGTAAATGGTTAAAGCTGTATAAAACAGCCGAGAGTGAATAACTGTGCAGACTTTCATGAGCTAAACAGCATGATACATGTGCAGTTATTGAATATTAAGGTGAAATAATCCTAAATAATAATAAACAGCCATCATGTGCAGATATACACTCCTGTCCGCTGTTAAGGAGTCTGATGCCAGAGGGTAAGAAAGAGAGTCTGGTGGTCCTGCACTCCACATTCCTGTCCCAACAGCCCGAGGGCAGGAGAGTGAACAGACCTGGTTGGGGGTGGGTGGGGTCCTTGATGGTGGAGGCAGCTCTCCTGTGGACCCTGCATTTGTAGATGCTCTGCAGCGAGGGCAAAGGAGTCCTGGTGATCCTGGACGCAGTCTTCACCGCTCTCTGCAGGAGTTTGTGTCCATGGCGCTAGAGCTGCCGTAGCACACTGTGATGCAGCTGGTTAGGATGGACTCAACAACGCAGCTGTAGACCTCGCTGAGCATTTTCTGTCCTCAGCCTGTGATGAGCTTTCTTCCCCAGCTGTGTGGTGTTAAGTGTCCAGGTGAGGTCCTGGCTGAGGTGGACCCCCAGACATTTAGAGCTGCTCAGCCTATTCGCTTCCAGGTCCAGGGTAAGCAGCGGCTGATGAGGGTTCCTCCGCTCCTTCCTCATGTCCACCATCATCTCCTTTGTCTCGTCTGTGTTGAGGGTGAGGTGGTTGTCCTCACACCATGTCACCAGAGTGGCCACCTCCCCCTGTAGGCTGCTTCGTCCCCGCCAGAGATGCATCCTGTCACGGCCGCGTTGTCAGCAAACTTCAGGATGATGTTGTCCTTGTGAGACGCCACACAGTCGTGGGTGAACAGGGGGTAGAGGATGGGGCTGAGGACACAGTCCTGTGGTGTGCCGATGAGATCAGAGTAAAAGGGCCACATGTTGTTCTGCATTGAAGATCAACTCAGAGGTGAATTACTGATGAGCTCCTGTCACTCTGCAGAAACGATTTTCTTAGAAAAAAATATAGGGTTTGGGGATTTTAGCTAAAAATAAGGCCGATCCTGATCTAAGAACCACTGAGAACGCTTTGAAAATAGATCAAAAGATGACTGGAGTGGGACTTTAAGTTATCTAAGTCATTCTCACTGTCCTTCATTTTTTATATCCAGCTCTGCTCAGACACAGCTGGCTTTGAAGACCATCGCTGTCCGGCTTCTGCAGAGCCTGAGAATGAGCTGAATCAGGTGTGGAGACGTCAGGCAACATGGAAAACGTGCAGGTCGGTGTTCACGAGGACCAGGACTGGCCGCTTGTATTTGGAAAAAAAAATACGTGTGAATAACTTTCTTTCTGGCGTTTCATTGTATTTGCTGTGAAGGTAACTCAACAATCTGCATGTGCTTCCATCACATCAGTTCTGAGCCACAGCCAGTGCTGCTCGCTGCTGCAACGTAGCCTGAATTCTAATCTAGGCGGCAGTGGCTCAGGTGGTTGAGCAGGTCATCGAAGGGTCGGCGGTTCGATCCCCCCTTCCCCCCAGGCAACTGTCCTTGTGTCCTTGGGCAAGACACTTCACCCTCCTTGCCTCCAGTGTGGCTCCACTGGGGAATGTCCTGGTGATGGTCAGAGGGGCCGTGGGCGCGAACTGGCAGCCACGCCTCTGTCATCACCAAGTCAGAATGAGGAGTGAATGAATAATGGACACATTGAAAGTGCTTTGACAGTCTGGAAAAGCAAATCCATTATTATTATTAATGTAGTCCAAATCATTTTTCATGTTCTGATCAAAGTTATTTTTTCTTTTTCATGTGTAATCGTCTTTAACAGCGGGGTCTGGTTCACACATACATTCATGTGCGTTGTATTTTTTTCACAGTTTCTTTATCGCTAAAGAGAAACTTTGGAAAATAGAGACTGTCAGTCGGTGTCATTTGTGCCCCCCCCCCCCAAAATTTTTTGCAAGACCATGATTATCATCAGAAAGGGGAGGGATCAAGGGCGGGGCTACTCAACTCAGCACCAACAGCCACGCCATGTAGAGTTTTAGAAACAGTATGGAGTGATATTTCTGCCACCATGTTGCACACAAACTTTCTAACTTTCTAGTCAACGTGGTGGCAGAAATATCACTCCATAAAACAGAGGCTTCAGATAAACATGAAACATGGCGTTTTAAGACATTTAGGTTGTGAGATTTTGGTTAAAAACTTCATAATCATAACTAAAACACCACTGGGAATGTTTTTATATATAAAAAAATTGTCATGGGGGGATTTTATAAAAAAGTTTATAAAAACCATGATAATTCGAATTTTTAATTTACTCACGACTTTTTATCTACTACTCAATAATTGATTGCATTTATAGATGACATAAAGTGAATCCATCAAAATCATAAACGATATCAATCAAAAACGTCAATAAAAACGTTGGGTTGTACTTTCTCTATGTGTCCAGTAGAGGACACTGTTTACCAACCTGAAAAAAGAATTAAATGTAAACGTGTCCACACATGAAAAGGACACTAAAAAAGATGAAAAATGTACATTTATTGTCACAATACAAGTTCTCTCTTTTTAGTGAATCTGTTCTTACTTTGGCTAATTTCAGTGTTTTGCGTCCCTGGGATCCTCTTTAGAAGCTTGCAGCATACGGTAAAGAGGTGGCTTACTGTCTATTTTCTACTTTAATTGTCTAATTGTATTGTTGCAAAAGTCAAGAACAAGTTAATTTTCACATATAAATAATGTTGGTTTAAATAGTTTATATTTTCAAACTGTAACCTCTATAATGTTAAATGAAGGAAGAATTTAAGTGATTTTGTGCAGCAAATGCGTCATAATTAGAAGCTGGGTTTTGTAAATGTGCGTTTTCCCTGCTTAGATTCAGACCTCATACCTCCCCCAGCTGACCAGGACACGGTAACCAAAGGTTCGTCCAGCAAACATGAGATCCAGGTCCTGTGTCTGTTTGAGCACTCATTCATCTCCACAGAACTTAGTAGATGGAAAACTTGTTTATGTGTCAATGCTTTAGGTCCGACATGTACACGTGTTTTTGTTCTTTGAACACAAGCATCTGGGTTGTACTCAGGCCTTTTCATGTCAAGTGGAATTTGATGTGAAAGTGTCAGTCTTCAAAGTGGCTGTTGTCCTGTAGGTGGCAGTAAAGCTGCTTAACTACAACTCTTTCTAGGATTTTAGAAATAAAGGGCAGGTTTGATATTAGTCTATAGTTGGCCAAGATGCTAGGATCCAAACTGGGCTTTTTCAGAAGAGGTTTAACAACTGCATATTTAAAAGACTGTGGCACGTAACCCGTTTCCAGAGAGGCATTTATCATTGTTAATATGGGATCATTGATTAGCGGAAAAGTTTCTTTAAAAAGTCTAGTGGGAATTGGGTCTAACAGACACGTTGAGGATTTGGAGGACGTAATAATTGATGTTATTTCCACTTGATCCATAGCAGTAAAGCAGTCCAATGTTACAGAGGTTTCTATGGATGCCTCCATTTCTACCACTTCAGCCTGTTCTGGGCTGATAGTAGGAATAACTTTATTCAACTTATGTCTAATATTTGAGATTTTACTATCGAAAAATGTAAGAAAATCATCAGAGCTGAGAGAAACAGGAACATGTGGTTCTACTGAGCTCTGACTGCGAGTTAATTTAGCAATAGTGCTAAAAAGAAATCTTGAAATGTTTCCATTCTCTGATATCAAGGTTGAATAGTACTGGCTTCTAGCTCTACGCAGAGCTTTTTTATAATTTAATAGGCTATGTTTCCAGATATCCAGAGACTGCTCTGAACCGGAGCGGCGCCATTTTCTTTCCAACTTAGGGGGTTTCTTGTTTTGTCTAACAAAATTAGTTTTCAGGGGGGCAACAACATCGAGTGTATTATCAAGGGCTTGTAAGGCATCATTAACAAAGTGGTCATTTATCCCTTGTGCCATCTTAGATGACCCCACCCTTACATTGATGTGTTCTCCCTACCATGACAAAGGTAGATAAAGGTGGAAAGATTTCATGTAATCCATGGACACCAGTGAAGATCACAAATCATTGAAGAAAAAAGGTTCAGAGCTCTGTCTAGTGGGTCTAGATGAGCCAACTCCCAACGATAAAGTGCCTAGGATAGCACAAGGGTTAAACTGGGACTGACGCCATGGAAGCTGGACTCAGAGTATTTTCTCAGAATATCACTAAGTACTGGTTAAACTGTGAGTTTAAACTCAGACACAGAACGGTCAGTTAAGGTTCTTCTAAGATGTTTCTTATTCACTGGGGCAGTAGCATGTTCTAATGTAAACTGGAAGGTAATCATAAAGTGATCAGAAATGATGGGGTTAAGAGGAAGGACACTCAGCTGGCTGATCTCTATCCCATGGGTTAGAACAAGATCCAGGGTGTGCTTGTGACAGTGAGTGGGTTCATTCACACTTTGGGTGAAACCAACATCATCTAATAAAGCTGCAAAAGCCTTTCCTAGACAGTCACTGGGGTCATCAACATGAATATCAAAATCCCCTAATATTAAAATTTGATCAGAATCTAAGACAATAGTCGATAGGAAGTCGGAAAAACTCAGTTAAAAATTCTGAATACGGGCCTGGGGGGCGATAAATAATTACAAATAAAACAATTTTTTGAGTCTTCCTGTTTGGGCAATTTATAGACGATATGATGATTTCAAATGATTTATAAACATGCTTTACTTTAGGGCTGAGAAGTAATCTAGAGTGTGATATTACTGCCAAACCACCTCCTTTCCCTGAAATCCTGGATTTCTGATAGTTAGCATAAGTGTGTGTGTGTGTGTGTGTGTGTGGGGGGGGGGGGTTGCTTCATTCAGTCTAGCATAGTCATCCTGTTGGAGCCAAGTTTCTGTTAAGGCTAGAAGACTGAGGTTGTTATCATTGATTAACTCATTGACTAAGAGGGAATGTTTAATAAACCACATTTAATTACATCATAATTCTGCTTGTGAGAACTGCTGTCTGTCACTTTAAGGTTTCTATGATTCAAGGTTTCTATCATTTGTCTTTTAGCACATAAGCTAAAGCTAGGACCTACTTGACTTTCCCTGCATGGGGATAGCACCAACCCTAAGGGAGGCTCAGAGGAGCGTTTTACACTGCTGCTCTGCGCCCGGGTCTCGTCTCTGGATTGTCAGGTTGTCAGACTAATGCTAGCAGAAATGTTTCTAGAAAGAAGAGCGGCACCGTCCCGAGTAGGATGGACACCATCTCTCCGCATGAGACCGGGCTTCCCTCAAAACGCGCTCCAATTGTCAGCAAAACCAACGCCGTTTTCTGGGCACCATCTGGAAAGCCAGCGGTTAAATGATGAAAAGCGGCTTTACATTTCATCACTGACTAATATGACACATATGGACTGGATGAGCGAACTCCCACAAACCCTCCGGCACCCTAAAGATGGTGTAGAGCTGGTCCACTGTTCCATGACCATGACCAAAACTGCACTGTTGTTCCTGAATCTAAGATTCGACTATCGGACGGACTCTCCTCTCCAGTACCCTGGCATAGACTTTCCCAGGGAGGCTGAGGAGTGTGAGTAAGTAAGTAAATTTTATTTGTATAGCACTTTTCGCAGACAAAAGTCACAAGGTGCTTCACAGGTTAAAATATGTATACATACACATATAAAAACATAAAAACATAAAATATAAAAAAGCATAAACTATGTAAAACAATCATCTCAAGCCCAATAAAAGCAGTTTCAGTTAAAATGCTTTGCAAAAATAAAAAGTTTTTAGTTGACTTTTAAAAGAATTCACAGAGTCCAGGGAACGTAGGGACAATGGAAGTTCATTCCAGAGTTTGGGAGCAACAGCCTGGAAGGATCTGTATCCTCTAGTTCGGAACCGTGTACGAGGGACCATCAACAGGTTCTGATCCGCAGACCTCAGTGCACGAGATGGTCTGTAAGGGGCGATCAGATCACAAACATATGGAGGAGCTTGGGAATCAAGGGGCCTAAAAGTCAAAACTAGAATTTTGTATTGGTAGCGGTAAGCAACCGGGAGCCAATGAAGAGCTTTGAGGATCGGGGAGATGTGATCTCTTCTCTTGGTGCGGTGTGGTTCCGGTAGTTGGAACACACCCTCCGGTCCCCCTTCTAAAAGAAGGGAACCACCACCCCTGTCTGCCAGTCTAGTGGTACAGTTCCTGACTGCCATGCAATGTTGCAAAGACGTGCCAGCCAAGACACTCCCACAGCATCCAGAGACTTGAGGTACTCAGGTCAGACTTCATCCACTCCCTGAGCCTTGCCACTGAAGAGCTCATTAACTACCTCGGTGACTTCAGCCCAGGTGATGTACAGCCTCACCCCAAAGTCCTCATTCTCTACTCCCTCAAAAGACGGTCTGTCAGTGGGATTGAGGAGATCCTTGAACTATTCCTTCCACCGTCAGAAGGCCAGAAGACAGGAATATCAAAACATGACCAGGAGAGGGAGACAGAAGGGCAGGGACCTAAAAAACCAGGACAGTTTGTTGCTTCATTTCTCTTTTTTTTTCTTCAAAGAGCCTGTTTACAAGAAGGTGGTGAAGATGAAGCTGAGCTGCAGGAAGCTGCCAGACTAAGAAGACTTTCCCATGGAAGAGCTTTTCAAATCAAGCTGAGCTCTAACATTTGTAGATTTTCTATTTCTTTCAAATTCCTGTTCTTGTTTACACAAAGAAACAAAAATCCAATGAGGTAAATTAGCTTCTTAATCAACATACATGTTAATCCTTCTGTTTGTTCATTTCAGATTAATTGGTTTTACATAAAAGCTCTCTTTATTTACTCCAGATATGGAAACAGCACATTAGAGTTTGTTGTGTTTTTTAAAGTAAAAGAAAACTTTCAAAAACCCAAAACACTGATGTGTCAGCTTTATAAATCAATACACTGTCAAATGAAGGACAGTTGTTTTTACAGTCTGAACAGGTCAGGAGGGTAGGTATTTCATTAAAGCTGAGTATTTTAACTTTTGAGTATATTCACTTTAATCTGGAACAAAACTGTTAAGAGGCTAAATTCTCTTCAGGCACGATGGTCGTAACTCTTTTCCACTTCCAGTTCCAGATAACATATTGCCCAGGCTCCAAAAACAGGAAGGCCGACGCGCTGTCCCGCTCCCGTGACACCTTTCCTAAAGAAGACATCACTCCAGAACCCATTGTGCCTTCCTCTCTGATCCTGGTCCCAGTACAATGGAACATTATGACCGCATTGGTAGACCTCAATGCAGCCGACTCACCTCTGCCGTCTTATCCGGCCAGTCGGGTCTATGCACTACCTCTCATCGGCAAAGGGATTCTCCACCTGGTGCTCAACACACCTGCAGCCGGACACCCAGGTATGGCCAGAACACAGGCACTCATGGTTAATGCCTTTTGGTGGCCCAGACTCCAGGCAGATGTGGCACAACTTGGGCTGGGTAGCTGGGTAGCTCGGTTGGTAAGGTGAAAGGCTACCACGCAGGGTAACACAAGGGTTCGATTCCTGTAGAGGAATTAGGGCAATTACCATATCAATGGCAAGCAATTAACATCACCCAGTGAGGGCAAGACCCTTAACCCTTGTGCTATCCTCGGCACTTTAACGCTGGGAGTCGGGTCATCTAGACCCACTAGACAGTGCTCTGAACCTTTTTTCTTCAATGATCTTCACTGGTGTCCATGGATTACATGAAATCTTTCAACCTTTATCCACCTTTGTCATCGTCTGCTTGTTGACACCTGCCAGAGATAAACTTGCTGTTCATGTTCTTCCTGTGGCCTTTACCCTGACACCAAAGAACACAGTCAATGTCCAGCAAATGAACACTCAGATGGCAGCTGAGTGCCTCTTGTGATGGAAAGGTTTTGCTTTTACAACCGGGGTTGTTTAAGCCTCCTTGGATTGTGTTCATGTAAACCCTGTTTGTAACTAAAGCTGAACTTTATTTAAAGAGTTTTAGTCGCTCAGACAGGACGAGAGGTGGTGGTGGTGGGGTGTGTGTAATGAAACAAAATCATGGGATTAGAGAGGTGCCATAAGGAAATGACATGCGTTGGTGTTCATACACACACTTAGACACCCACAGTATCAACACAACTACTTGCAAGTATTAAGTATATCGATACAAATTGACAGCATTTATAGAGGACTTGTGTCACAAATCACTTCGACTGGTATTTTCTTGTGGACAAAGATAGACATCCATAGGATTTGCATTAGCAAAGAAAAAAAACAGGTTAGTTGGATGACTGTGTGTTTCCTAGTGTAGCAGGATGATGCTGCACAGATGCAAGCAATGCCCTGACTACCGGTACCTGGGAGCAGTATAGAAATGGTTTGGCCCAACACTTAGGCACCTGGTGTATGGTGCCAACAAATGAATATCTTTATACTTTAATTTATTGCAGCATCCAAGAAAAGAGATTCAGCTGTACTTTTAACAATGGGATGTACAATACCATAACTCTTGTCTTTTAGATTCTGGAGCCATGAGTGAAGATGCTGATGGACAAAACTAAAACGCATTCAAAGGACAGAAGAGGTGGTGATCTATAAGAGATGGTTTGGAATGTGGAGACACATAATTTAAAGGAATTGGATGTTCATTGGCTGGAACACACCAACTGATGTGGTCCTGGACCAAAGCAGTGAGGAAAATGATAAATGAATGGGAGGGAAAATGGAAGTGAAAGCTCCACAAACGACATGGTGTCGCCCATAGGACTGTGAGACAGCCTAAGGTGCTGATGACAAACGAAAAACTGAGCCTTCATGCTGACCTTTGAAGCTCGATCTGACTGAAACTCATCAAATCTCTAAACAGCAGGATGAAAATCAGATCGTGGTCTAAAACTGAAACTATCCTGCGTTCAGTTGTTACGGTCAGGTCGGGAGGGGCTGATGAGCGTGAAGGACCCAAAATGCAGAGACAGGAGGCACACGGTTCCAGGGCAAGGGGTTTATTTGTATTAAAAAAAAATAAAATAAAATAAAATAAAAATGGCACTGTAGAGCAGGGTAACAAAACCAAAACTTACTGTGGGCATAGCATAAACACAGAGACAAGACTTATATACAGACAGGACTGACAAGACACGGGTGAACATGATCAGAAGAGATTGGGACCAGGGAAGTAAAACTCAAAAGCATGACAAAACAGGAAACCTTTCAAAATAAAACAGGAAACAGAACTCAAACATGACAGAAACAAGATGGAAAGCAAAAACCAATAGAAAGAAACCCAAACCATGACAGTTACAGACAAACCATGAAAAAAGAAAACTTTCACGATCCTTGTGATGGCAGCATGCACATCCAGTTTAGAAAATGATGCACATTTTCATCCGCTGTTTGAAGATTTGTATACTTTTAGGTTTACTTTTTCAGACTTTTTGAGTGAAAATCTAAAGTTTTGTCACATTT